>KE372652.1:423587-466786 GCA_000418225.1 Zizania latifolia
CGCCGCAGCCCAGCCGCGTGCGCCGCGGGAGTCAGACCAGCCATCCGGCGGTCCACGTCCACCATTGCCACCGCTCTCCTCTTCCTCCGCAACAAGTGCACTGAGCTTTGACAAGGGTGATCAATGGCTGCGCTACCGGAGCGAACGGACGAACGAGAGCAGAGGCGAGGAGGGAGGAGGAGAAGCCGGGTTATATAGGGGAGGCGGCCATTGCCATTGCGTCGCGGTACGGGTGGTTTGCCCCGGCTCGTGGCAGAGATCTTGGGGTCACCGATCGAGTAGGCATCTGGACAGGAGCTGGAGGTATTTACCATTGTGTTTTTAACCGTAATTGTAATCAAGCTAAATTAGAACAGTAATAGTAGATGATTAATTTTTATCATTACTGAACTGGTTACTATTGCTAAATTAGAACATATTATCATAATAATTGAATTGGTTAATATCTGGTTTCGGTGGATGGTTTTGCCAACCCAAAGAAGCTAGGCCAGGGATTTTGAGGACTTTTTGGTAGAGACTCTTCAGCAGCTGGCCGATTCTATACATAATTTTTAGAATCTTTACCAAATTTCTAAAAATAGAAATGATTTATGCTATACTTTTAGAGGATTAGTTCTCTTTCTTACAACGAGAGATAATAAGTAATACATCTGACAAAAACTAAAAAGATATCTATAAAAGTTCAGAAGAACATTTATTTATATAGTTTCAGATTATATAACATAATTCACCACATGTAATATAAACTAAAGACAAGGGTAAAGATAAGGAATATAATGGTTATTTCAGACTATTATTACTTATTATCAGAATTAGAATCTAATTATTCAAAAATCTAATTTAATATACAAAAATCTAATTTAATATAGAATCACTTCAGAATATAAATGAATATTGTTTCCCTCATCATCGATTGCTCTAAACCGGTTGACCTTGCCACCTTGGCCACTACATATTACCATGCCTCATCCGCCGGCACCAGATAACGACTGATGACTCCTCGATCATCAATGGTCAGAAGAAATGGGCTGGGACCTGATAAGAAAATTAAGGCCTGGTCTTATTAGGACATTTCCAACCCTCCGTGTCACCTAGTATACATAGCATTAAATAGGTTGGGTTAATGAGGTGAGAGAGAAAAATCATAAAAACTAGTTTTCATGTAAGAAACCAACTGTCGTTGCGTAAGACGGCTGTCCTCTGATGGAGTTATCCACAGAGGTAGTTTGATTAGGTATATAGGGATGTCTGTGTTCGGAATTCGATGGTTGCCTCAAAGAACAAATGATAAAAAGAGTTTAGACAGGTTCAGGTCTCCCAGAGGATAATAACCCTAGTCCTGTGTATTGGAATATGCGCAGTACATGTCTGCGTATGTATGAATATCGGCTAGTCTGAATGCGTAGCCTGTAAGAGGTACCCCGACTCGAGGGGTTACTGTTTAGGCTTTAATCGCCCCATTAAGTCCCTTTACAATAGTTAAATCATCAGGGATCGTGAGCTAATTATCACATCATTATTCGCTATCTTAATTTATCTTCAAGACCGACGGTTACGTCTTAGAGGTTATTGTCATTGATGATGCTGACCGACTATTGATCTAGCTTCCTGAGTGCCTGTGGTCGGGGTATCCTCCCGAGTGCTAGACTCGGGACCCCGCTATATTGCTGACTGCTCCGCTGCTACATGCCGGTCAGACCCCTTCTAGGTCGTTTTTAATCTCCTGTCTTCCGACCCCTTGTTCTATTTAGTCACCTTAAAGGCTCTCGAGAAGTACCCTGGGGCCATCACCCTGACACCAACTCTTCACGAGAACCAAGAAAAGCAAAGGAAGAGATTGGAAGAGGAAGGAGAAACAAGATAGATGATTGAATAAAAATATTTTTTGAAGAAACTATTCATTGGGAATGTGATGTCTATGGATGATATCTTACTCTCTTTCATCCAAGACACAACCCATAGACACTATGGGTTGGGATTGCTCTTAAAATCATTGTGATTTTTTAAGGAGACACGATTTTATTATTGATCAGTTTTTAATTTATCAGTCAACTTAACATACATAAGAAATAGCCTAAACTTAAACTTACAAAATCTAAAAATATGCAACTTTAAGACAAACAAAGTGTAATTTTTTTGTTTACTTTAGGAAAAAGTTTTAGATAACCCCAAGATACACTTATAGACCAATGTTTCCCCAAACTACAAAACCAGGTTTTTAATCCCCGAACTATTTTATACCGGACAAATAACCCTTGGAGCGGTTTAGGATGTCGGTTTTGCTGATGTGTCTATCCACGTGTAGGAGACGCTGACGTGCCTGTCCACGTGGCTGCGCGCTGGCATCTAAACAGTAGAACCCACTTGCCAATGACACATAAATATGTATATGGTTTTATAAAGTGTGCATCCATGGACCCAGTCCACTGCACCAAAGAAGAATCATGTATCCAGTCCCGCGCGCACTCCCTCTCTAGCCTCCTTGCTGCCCTGCCCGCTGGTGCCGCACACGTCGGCTGCCTTAGCCTCACCCCACAGTAGTAGAATGGCACGTCGTACACCGACACCATCGTCCCATTGCCGCTTGCCTGCTGTGATGGCGGTAGCGACGCCCTCGCCACCCGCCGCACGCGCTTCATCACGCCATCACGCTTCTCCGAGTCATCAAAAAGCACCAGAAGATCCACCACATGAGCTGCCTCTGCTTTGGGCGCACGTGAGCTAGGGCACGGAGGCGCCGGGGCACATGGGGGCTAGGACGCGGGGGCATCGGGGCGAGATGGGCGCACATGGGAGCTCGAGGGCGCTCGACGCATAGGGCTAGGGCTAGAAACGAGCCAAGCAGGTAGAAAACGAACTCGGCTCGACTCGTTTGTGAACCGAGCTGAAAATCCAGGCTCGGCTCGGCTCGGTGTGTGTCTCAAGTTAGCTCGAGCTAGCTCGCGAGCCTATCAATTTTAATATATGTTGCATTCAAAATACAAATTAAAACATCTAAATTCAAAAATTATGTATTAATATGTACTACATTTAAGAATAAAATATAAACAATCAATAAAAATCATGATTTATATTAAATACGTATCGCACTCAAATAAAATATCTTATATATTAAAATTTAAAAAATAAATCAGGCTCAGGAGCCAAATGAGCTGCTCGCGAGTTGGTTCGGCTCGGCTCAGTTCAGAACCGAGCCTAAAACACAGGTTCAGACTTGGCTCGTTTCACCTACGAGCCGAACCGAGTCTCGAGCTGGCTCGCGAGTCCGAGCCAATTTTCTAGGCCTACACAGGGCGTGGTGGCTCGGGTGCATCGGGGAGAGGGCTAGGCAGGAGGAGAAAGCATAGGTGGGCTGTATCCGACGGCTAGCGCTCGGTAGGAAGTTCGAGCGCTAGTCTCGTCTTATATTTGAAACTTAGATTGAGTGATGGCAGAAGTCAGATTTTCAGAAATCTTGGGGTCAGCCGTCAGCGGTTATCTTGTCTGTGTAGTTTGTTTGCAAGGAACGAAATACCAGAGTTTTTGAGCGGATATGTAAGCCTTCGAGCACAGTTGCGGGTATTTGTTGGCCTCTAGGCTGTTGTTCCAGTAATTTTATTGTTGTCTATGTATCTGGTCTTTCTCGTTCTATCTTAATAGATTTTGGTCGGCGGCCCAGCGATAAAATTTTTCAGAATTTTTATATGACTGATCTGTCTTGTTCTGTTCAACACTGGTGCAGCGACACTAATTGATAGAACTCCACACAGCAAGTTTATGACACACAAACCCTACAATCGTAACTCAAACTCGAACATAAAGCTACAGCAACAGGTTAAGATCCAGCAATGATACATACTGCCTGGCCCTACGGCACCTGATCTCAGAAGCCAAAAGGTTGGAACGATTGCATGCAGCTAGAAGAACTTGAATTGTTCAATGGTTGTTGAGTTGGCTGAGATGTTCTTCTCCTAGACAACTAAAATAATATTCTTCCCATAAACTGAAAAATCTTTTCATAAAATTTATATTCTGATCATGCATTATTCACATTCTGTAGTCACTGTACAACCATGTGTGCACTGAACATATATTATTCAAGACACAATCTAATCTAGATCAAAAAGATAATTTGCACTTTAGACCTTTCAGTCTTTAGATAGGAGTTTTTATTTTTCTTTGCTAATATAGATACGATTGAAATGGTCTACAAAGGGAAATTGAATGAATATTGTATTTTAATCCCAACAAATAAAAGGGCTCCTTTGGAATGAAGAAAATTCAAAGTATTTGTAAAGGATTTATATTTGTAGAAAAAAATTGCTATGACACCCTTTGGAACAAATGATTTGATTTATAGAAATACTTTCGATTAGATTAATTCCTAAAAGCTAATTACAAAAGAAAAATGAGCATGAGATTATACCTCTTTTTTTATTTGAGAAGCCCCATACATACCCTCTTTCTTCCTCTACTCTCTCTTCCACATGTGATTTTCTTCAAAATTCTTCAAAGTATGGGAGGGTGGCTAAACCTGTGGGTCTGCGCCTTAATAGCTTTACAAATAGGTTAGTGAGTTGACCCATTCATCCTGTTAAAGTATGATTTCTCAATTAAGAGAGATATTTTATATACATTCCTCCTCTTTTGAACGGTGTACAGTTTGCTAATCGCCTAATCCTCATTCTGCACGACTGCAGAATTGCAAATAAAGTTTCGTAATCCTTCACTGTCTGCAGTGACACTGAACTGAATTTCTTCTGAATTTGATGACTTGATGTGCAAGCTGAGTGCGTGTCTGCTTTTCTTCTCTCTGAACACCTAATAATTTGCGTGGCCGCGATTGCCGTCGCCTTTCAGTGATTGCACAAAGCTAACACCAGTAAATAAGACCTAACGCTGCATGAATGTTTTGGCCTGGACAAGACGCACACCTTCCCAAATGTTGATCTGAGATGAGACAAGGAGAAGGAGGCTGCTCCATATCTTGTCAGAGCTCCACTAGTCTTCTCTCTTCCTGCAGGTCCACATCAGCAGCTGTTGTTATCTTGACGCACGGAGGCCTCCAGGTTGGCGATTGAGACGGTGAGACTTCGAACTCAAGAGCGAGCTCGTGGTCGTCGCCTCCTGACTTGTGGTGCTTCTCACGTTTTCGACTGGCGCTATGGTCTTCTTCCTCCATCAGTTGCTTGAAGCATTTGCCTGCGCATGCTAAACGAAGGTGAACAGTTGATTGAGCCTTATTGTCAAGGGGAATATCTCTTCCTCCTTTGCTTACGTTGCCATTTTCAGTCGATGTAAATACAGAAATAGTATCGACAAATAAGCATTGGTTCAGATACAATAAACAACGGCACATGTTCTCGAGGGCTTAAAAGTTAAAATACTTTCGCAAGAGGATTTTACTTCATTTGCCCAAATGTAGTTTCTGTTACTGATGATGATCAATCATCTATAGGAGACTCACATATCATTGGGGGTGCATACAGAGATCGATGGCCTACCAATCAAGGTTATGTTCCAGGAAAGATTAGGACACAAGCTCGAGCCAATTAGAGGATTGATTGGTCGATCTTAATGATTAGATCGACTAGAGGGCGCACTAAAGAGTAAAGACTATGCATGTCACCGTGCTCCGTTTCTAGGTTAGCCTTGGATGACATGACCAGCAGTCACACTCTGAACAAAATTATTCTCCAATCAATCGAGCCAAAGGGATTGATAGATTAATTCACCAGCCACAAATGCGACCGAATGTTTTGGTCGACGAACAGAACAGGTGCTAGCTTTCAGAGGAAGCAGCAACAGTTCTCTGACGACGTCGTCTCACCCAACACTCCAATAGTGGCCCTCCGTTTAGAAGCTCTGCCTCCCCAAGTTCAGAGTTTGAACTCCTCACACTGTCATGGTAGCTGGCCTGGACGGCTGGAATCATGTGGATTTCCAGGCAAGAATTTAGTTGGTTTCGGAGCCGTCGCAGTCAGATTGTTGCGATGTAGATTGGTGCTAAAATTGGTTAGCTGAGGTTAAGAGAATTGGACCCGGTAATCTATCCCTAGTGATAATATTCCATGCACTCTTGCATTTCTATGTGAATGGAGTCGCATTTCTGAATCATGGCATGAACTGGGGCAAAAAAATTCATGGCAACGAAAAGAAAACCTGAGGCTGCAGGCAGAAACAACCTATTGATCATCCATCTCATGGACCCTGTGAGAAGTTTAATCAGCGCCGTCTGCAAACAGGATCGATAGCGTCCATCCTTTTTCCCCCATGAGTGACGTTAATGCGCCAACCGAAAGCAAATTCAGAGCCGGTACTACATAGGAGCAATTGATTCATCATCCATCCATCCATCCATCGATCTAGTTTAGTAGCACTGCTAGTGTTCACCTGTGTCACTAACCCTGTCGAGCTAAGCCATAGCTACCTTTGCCTTTCGAGCCATTCATTACAAAAACAAAAGGAAACCGTCTTTCCCTTCAAGACCACCCGCACGAAAATGGCCGAAGGGTGATTCTTCTTCCACTGGGATATTGGATTCTTGCTGCTCTTGAAAATCTCATGGACAACTCTCTCTGGATGCAGTCATGCGGTACGGTACGCTTGCCTTGCCAGACACATGGTTAAAGCCGTGCCTGCCGATGTTGCAGCTGCTGTTGCAGAGTAGTACAACAAGACGTAATTGTAGTGGAGTCAATGTGAAGCAATTGTACCGTGTAGCTTTACAAATCCGTATATAATGCTCTCATTTCAGCATATCTCGGTTTGCTCCTTAATTTCCCTCTAGACAGTTTATAGAGTTATAAATTGTTTAAAAGCTAAAATTTATTATCTAAATAAGCTATAAATATATTTTTATTCCAGTTAGTGGGAAAACCTTTTATTTTAAAGTATTCCGAGCTTATTTGCATCTTAACGTAACTTAATGACTATAAATATTTTAAATAATAGTATTATCAATTAAATATTAAAAAAACAAGTTTAGAGGTAATACAATATTTTTACAAACATTGGATCAAGATTTTTGAGAGAACTACAAAATGAACAGTATAAAAATATGTCGCTTCAATCTAGAGACACATTTACATTCGGAACGGCGGATGAAGATTGGATTATCGGATTAGCCGGTCCATTAATTTATGGATTAATTAAATATTATATAATATTAAGCTAACAGAATAGATTAGAAAAACTAATATAAACAATGATGGAAACGTTTTCGAATATACGTATTTTAGAAAGGGTGACATAAATAATCTGATCTATAATCCATTGGAAAATAGTCCATCAACGGTGCTAATAGTATTATCTAAGCAATTGCATAAGCAAAAAACAATCTCACCTCTATTTTTTTTATCGTAGGTATAGTAGGCTCCCAACTTTTTTCTTTTCACCAAAACCAAACTTTCAGTAGAGACCATGCAACAAATTGTATTAGTGGGATGTTGATCGTGTGGTTATGGGCCACCTGGGCGATTTTTGCCTGGCTAATGTGCTTATATGGATATATATCTGAGGTAGAGTTGGCGCACGGTCTGTCTCGTGTGTACGAACAAGAGTGCGGTCTGCAGAGAAAAGCACATGAATGATATTGCGTTAGCTTTCGACCTGGCTCTGTAACTCTAGTTACGTGTGTTATTGTTATGAGATAACGATATAATTAAGAGGGTATTCTAAAGAATAGTAAATAATCAATTTTTTCTATGGCTAGGGACGTGACATTGTGAAGCACCACTGCTACTACATGTGTTTGAATCAGTTCGTGGATCATGCAAAGGAAATCACATTTCTTTCGGTAGTAATAGTAATTGTTGATAATTTTGACATGTTCGTGGACACAGCAGTAACTGTTTCTTTTATATATTGACTCCCTACACAACTCTCCAATACGAAAAAAAGTGATGATACGTTCAGGAAGTCTACTTCTTCATGGAAATTCTTCTTTTCAGACTTAAAAATGTGCCAAATCTTCTGTTTATTCTGAGAAAAAAATCACACATTATTGTTCTTCTAGAGAGCTCTTTACACGAGCGACCGAAATATAGATTTTCAGCTGGTCCGCAGCATGCAAAAGCAGAGCGAACGAGATTAAAATTAGCCCAAGTAGTCTGTTCTTGCCTCTTGGTGTGTTAAACAAACAGAGACGTAGCCCTTGTAGGCATAGGCAGAATTAAACTTGGCGGAAGAGAAAAGAAGATGCCATGTTCACTTTTCTAGGTAGTTGATCAGCGTGCGAATAGATTAAGGACGGTGCCACCCGTGCGCCTGATTGAAGAAACGATCACAGATACCTTCTTCTCTCCCAGGTTCACAAAGAAAACAAAGCTAAGTGTTGCGATAGAGATGCATCTAATGAAAATTCTTGCTGTCTCCTCCATTGAAATGTGCAAGTAACTAACCTACTGGAATCCCTATGACACAACAAAAAGATGCAGCCTTTGTAGTACTATTATGTGTGGTCGATTTGTTGCTTCTCTGAACATCTCAGAATTGTATATATGGCATCACCAAAAGAAGTGATCAATCTTCAGTCTATGCTAGCACTGGTATTCGTTTATTAGGATATTGCTGGTCCCTAAACACATTAGATTAGGGAATTGCTACATGAGAAGTCAGAAGTCCATAGCCGAGTATGAAATGAACATATGTGGACAAATTTACTTGCTTTCTTTGTAGTCTGATAGAGGAATCAACATAAAACAACTGATAAAGGAGAAAGAAACCGATGGCTTTGTTCGGTTTTTATTCTGTCTTCTGAATATGTTGCAACGCCAGTCTTGCTTGGGCTGGCTGTACAGTATGTTGTAGCTGCTTGCCTATCTGTCCATGATCATGGACCACACAGAGAGCATCATTCAGAGCAATGGAATCCATGGTAACAATAACGTCATTTTTCATTCAGAATTCTGTTGTCTGGCTTGTCTCATGTGTTGGGATTACGTATTTGTGATGCATCGACAAAGGGCGACACGATGAATACTCTACATGGAACCATTCGTCCCTTTCGAACTTTTTGGTTTTAACCACCTCTTCGATTTTGTCCTGCGTTTGCTGTTCACAGTCATGCGATGCACAGGTGACAAACTGAACGATTTATATTTCTTGCTTGTTCTAATCTACCGTCACAGCATGTTCTTGATGATTCCCTTTGTCTACTATGCCTTTGTGTGGCAGAGGACTAGATGCATGTTGGAGCCTAATTTACTCCCGATTTGATCCTAATCCAAACACTAAACGCAAAGTTTATTATATCTAACCGAGGTCTAAGTTAGTTAGCTTTGGCCCAGACCTAGCCTAGTCCCAATTAGAAAATCAGCTGAAGAATAATGCTGCACCGCTCAGAATTGGATCCTTCCATCTTGATGAAAATTCAGCGCTGCTACAGTACCAGATTGATTGCTGCAGTAGTGCAGTGCCTTGATCTCTGCCGTATCCAAGTTAATCTCACGTTTCCAAGCTCGTTTGTATGGATTCATGTGACCATAACTCTCTGAATGTTCTTCGGTGCTGTAGCATGATTTTCTCTTGTGTCCTTTTCAGTCTATGCATGATCTGTTTCTAGCTATTGGAAGTACCAGCTTGGCTATGATTACTTAGGAATTGACTCTTCTCTAATTTTTATGAGGCCACAAAATATAGAGAAAGAATGAAGCAGTATTGCTGTTCGCACACCAAATGTTGGGCCGTTTGAGTCAGGTTCTCGGTAGACCGGCCCAGCCCATATAGGCCTACCCAAGTTTGGGCCGCTTCCATTGCAAGCGATCCAAATCAGCCCACATAAATTTGGAACTCAGATATGGCCCATACACAAAGAATGACGCTTTAGTCCTACTAAAGTTTGGGCCCTGAGTCTGGTTGCTGGATAAACGGTGCGGCCCAATTTAGCCCATCCGGAGATGGATCGCCACCATCCGTAGCGAATCAAATCAAGCTATCAGAGTAAGTATAATAAGCTGATATAAGCAGGTTGCAAGAATTACCACATCATATTAGTATTGAGGTAGAGGAGAGAGGAGAGAAAAGAGAAGAGAAACAGGCTACTAGCTAACAGCCCGCTGGTACACAGGATCCCACAAACTCTATGAGATGATGTGATAGGTTACGTATTAAATGTATAGTATACATAGATAGCTAACTATTATATATAAGTAGACTATTATATCAGCTATATATGATATGGTACAAATATAAAGCCAACCACTAGCTAAATTATTAGCATTGCTCTCAAGCCACCAAAATTTCGAACTCAGACATGATCCCTATCACCGGATCCGTTTTCTTCTTAAATTTTGGGCCATCTCATCTGACTCTTAATCTCGGAGTGACAGCACAGCCCATGTTACAATGGTAGCGATCTATATCGGCCCATAATATTTAGATTTTGGACATGATCAACAAAGTAAGCCGGGCCACACGAATTGAATCGAAACTAGATTCTGGTGAGCATCGAGGCCCAACTAGGCTACAAACAGATTTTTTTAAAATAATATATTTTTTATTTGAAATTACATTTCTGCTATGTGGATTTTAAAAATTAAAAAATAGCCTACTGTTAGGTTATGGTATATCAATAAAGGTTTTTTTGGCCTCTATCGGTAAATCATCTGCCGACAAAGTCTCTATTGACAGATGGTCTATCGACAGAGGCCATGTCAGCAGCCAAACAGACAAAATAGCCTCTGTCGACAGTTGACCTATGTCGGTAATTGAACTGTTGACATAGGGCCACAACGCGTCGGCACCCGCTCGTCGCCCGCCTCCACGCTGTGCCGGCGCGCTCGCGCCGGCCATGTAGGTACTGAGCCGGCGCACCTATGCGCCTACCCACGTGCCTCACCAGCTCTCAGCCTGTGCGCCCGACCGAGCCCGCGCGCCCCACCAGCGCACCCACCCGCGCGCCCCCCGCCATTAATGCGCCGTGGTCCCTGCATGTGCACGCCCAGCCGCGTGCCCTGGCTGACGCCTCGCGTCGTACGCCCTGTCGCCGTGCCGCCTCACCTTCTGCGTCGCCAGCTCGTGCCCATCGCCATTCCATGCCTCGATCCAGTGCCGCGCCACCTCGAGCCATGCGCCGTCACTTGCCGTCGCCACACGCCGTCTCGGTCCAGAGACGCACTGCCTCATGCCACAGACCGTCGGGGGCGAACTGAGGCGGCGGGCTCATGCCGGCGCTTGGCGCGAGGCATTGGCCGGGGCACCGACGAGGACCGAGGCATGGAGGCGGCGCCACGTGGCTGGGCGGGGCATGGATGGGCAAAGACCGAGGCGGTGGACTGCACGGAACATGAACAGGTGGTGCAGGACCGAGACGTGAGGCAGCACATGGCGATGGCGCTTGGCTCGAGGCGGTGCGACGCTGGACTAAGGCGGGGTAGGCGATGGGCACGGGTTGGCTAGATGAGGCGGCGCGGTGCGGGCATGGGCAGGCGGTGTAGAAGGCGAGGTAGTGTAGCGTGGGCGCTAGCGACGCGCCGCGGGCAGGCACACGAGGGCGGCACGACACTCTATCGGCAGTTCAACTACCGACAGAGCCCTCTGTTGGTAGCTACCTGCGATAGAGCCTGTATCGGTAGATGAAGTGCTGACAGAGCCTCTGTCGGCAATTCATCTGCTGATAGAGGCTTTGTCGGCAATTCATCTGTCGGCAAGTGGTCTACCGACAGAGGCAAAAAAAGCCTCTGTCAGCAGACCATAATCCGACAGTAGGCTATTTTTATAATTTTTGAAATCCACGTACCATAAATGAAATTTTGAATAAAAAATATATTATTTAAAAAAATTCCTACAAACATCACGTATATCTTGAGAAACAAAGATCTATCGGCCGACCAAAGTATGGGCCTTTTGAGTCTGGTTCCCGAAGTGTCATTGCAGCTCATTTTGGTTCATCCGAATATGGGTCATTATCGTTAGTAGCGATCCAATTCGGCTCACAAAAATTAAAACAGGAAAGATAGACAGAATGAGGCTATCGGCCCAGTAAAGTTTGGGCCGTTTGAGTCTCTTTTCCGGACAGACGACATGGCCCATATTGTGACCCACTATAATTTTGGTTGCTACCAGTGGCGGCGATCCTATTCGGTCCACGTAAATCAGCCCGTGAACATACAAGGCATGTTTGGTATGTTTGGTGAGACTAAAATTCTGGTAGTTTATTTTTAGATTATATATCTATTAAGTTCTACTGATAAAAAATTAGATTATTTGAAGGGATTCCACATTAACTGTACCAAGTGGAAGCCATAAATAGGGCTATAGAAAGTGTCCAAGGCTTCGGCCGTTTGAGTCTAATTACCACAAATTGCGACACCTGGGTTGGCCTATCTAAAGTAGGATCAGGATCACTGCCATTGGTAGGAATAGATGGCCATAAGGGCCGGCACGAAGTATGACTATTTTGACCTGGCTCAGACCAGATATAACTAGACCTCTATCGAGTTGTGTCGGCCCGGTACGAAGCTCTGGCCATGTCTGGGTCAAGAGGTTGGCCCAACAAGTTGGCTTAGCATGGTCCGATATAAACATTTGGCCCAACATCGGCTCGAGATCCAGAAGGCCGAAGGCCAGCCGCCCCGTCCCGCCTCCATTTTTCCCACCCATGGTTTCTGTTTTTTGCTCTGCTGCCTCCTACCTATGGTTTTTTCGCCTATGGTCTTTGGTTTTTCCTCCCGGTTGTTGCTTTTCCCACCCTAGGACCCTAGTTGCGCTGCGCGCCTCGATTTCTCACCAGCAGTGCACGCCTCATTTTCTCACTAGCAACGCGCCGCTAGCAGCATGCCACGTGGCATGAGTGCACGGCGTGGGCTCGTTTTCTCACTCCTGCCACCTGCGTTTGACCGCTAGCAGCTTGTTGCGTGTTACGGGCACGCGGCGTGTCGTTGGCGTGGGCTGTGGAATGGCCTGAGCCCATTAGGCTATCGTGCTTTCAGGCTGACACGGCCTGATTTTAGCCATCATGCCATGCTTAGGCCGAGGCCCCAACCCGTGGACCGGCTTGGTACGACCCAATAGCATAGTCAGGCCGACCTCGTGCCCGGGCTAGGCTAGGCCGGGTGGTCCATATGACCATCTATATCGGTAGGATCACACACACAGACATATATATATACATATATGTGTATTTACATATATATATATATGTGTGTGTGTGTGTGTGTGTGTGTGTGTGTGCAAGTGTGGACGCCATGGCCGACAACTCACCACAAGTGAGTGTGCCATCCGCCTTGACGAGTATGGCGTCTGCCTCATCGTGTTTGGCATCGCTCGAACACCATATTACTTCACATGGGCGGCAGACGGCAGCGGCAATGAAGTGCCTGACGTGAAGAAGCAACGCTAGATCTACGCCCCTACTGCCTAGATCTGTGCCCCTGCCGCCTAGATCCATGTCGCCGTCGTCGGATCTATGCCGCCGCCGTCACTAGATCCATGCCCCTACTGCCCCGTCAGGACCGCGCCGCTAGCCTAATCTATGCTGGCCGCGAGGAGCCGCTGACCTCCCGCAAGAGCTGTGAGAGAGTGAGAGGGGAACTGGGGAAGAGACAGCCAGGGAGAGATGCATAAAGAGAGGAGGCGTGGAATGTGGAGAAAAGTGAGAAAAAGGAAGAGAGAGATGGAGAAAAGAATGGCAAAAAGCATGTGCCATCCAGCAGACCAGGCCTCTGCCAGCACCACTAACACAATTTCTGTTAGAATTAAGTATAGACAATATGTTATTTAATTATTTAGTTGATCTATTAATTCAGTTAATCTCCTAATTAACTCTTAATCCCTGGTCAACTGATCACTGATTTTTCTAACACTAAGTATTAGTGACTTGAAAACATTAATCTTGCTAATAGCTATATAGACTGTGTAGTATTAGTGACCTGATTAGTATTAAGTGATGATGAATTGATGATGTTTTCATGTTTATTCCCAATATAATTGTGCAATACTACTGCCATGTTATTTCTATGAAGTGAGTATGGCGTTGCCTCGCCGCACGCCATACTCGCCTAAAAGGTGTGAATGTGATCTGACGTCTTGTCTTGCCGCGCTGCTGTAATAACTATGCACACTAGGTACAATACTATATTATTGTCATATTTAATATAGGAATTAGCTATTTATCATCATATATATACTATTAATTATTCGATATCAAATAGATGTGTGCATCTAATAGTATTATTTCAACCATTTTCTTTGTATTTTTCTCTAATTACTAGGTATATCTTAATTCATACTAATTTTGCCTCTCCGCGTATTAATTGTTACCTTCCATCAACAAATGGTTGATATATATTTTTTCATAGAAAATAGACTGAATTAGAAAGTAAAACACAAATTAAATGGTTAATGTTGCATTTTATTAAGTGTACTTAATTATTAGATGATAATTAATTAATTGATTTGTATTAAATAATAAAAAGTTAATTACATATATTATATAGTGGCAAATAGTTAATCTGTTTAACATAACATGTTATATTATATGTACATAGATATTACGTATAACCACGAAATAAGTACAATGAAACGTTGTGACTTAGAGACACCGGATGTCCACATAACTCCTAGTCTTTGTTTGCGGATGACTTATGTCTATAATTCTAGATGGTTTGTAAGACTGACTTCTTTTTTCGGTAGATATTTATCTTACGCTCATACACAATACTAGTAAAACAATTACAAGAATATAAAACTACGTGGCACACCCAGAACAATTATAAGAATATAAAACTACGTGGCACACCTAATACGGAGAGATAGAAACCGCTATAGTATGAGCATGACGACGCAACCATATACATATAAGTTCGTGTGACCACATATCTGTAGCTACGTGTGATTGTAGGAATATATATTTTTGGCTCTGTTGGTATAGTATCTAGAATTTTTTGGAGATGCTCAAACTTAATTCTAAGAAATCCTAGATCTCGAGCTGTGAACGGATTGATGATATTTAGATGAGCAATCTAGTTTTTTTTACTAAAAATAAAAGTTTAAACTATTTTATTAGACAAAAGACTATACAAACCTTAGATCCGAAATAAATCTCAGTTATATGTAGCAAACAGCCTCTTTTCCCCAAAATCATAGCATCAGCACTGATCCAAATTGCCCATAGGCCCCAATCTAAACGGATCGTTGACTAAGCACAGGTCAATCCTTCCTACTGACAAGTGGGCCAACCGCCACGCGGTGCACCACTTTCTTCACTGTCGTGAAGATCGTCAACACGGGTCGCTGGTTCGTTGTCCCACTCTGCCGGCCAAGTCGAACGACTTCGGCCGCGCCGCGCGGCGCTACCCTCGATCTCCCTCCCCTCCCCTACCCACCGCGCGCCACCCGTCGCCTCCGCCACCGGCCAGAGGAGGCCGTCTGAGCTGGGCGTGGCGCCATCGCCCTGCCTCACCCATGAAGGGGTCCCACTCGCAGGCGCTGGCGCAGGCGGGCCGGCGGCGGCGCTGCGGGTGGCTGCTGCCGCTCCTCGTCGGTGCCGCCTTCCTCGGGGAGATCGCCATCCTCGGCCGCCTTGACATGGCGAAGAACGCCGCCGCGGTCGAGAGCTGGACAACCTCCTTCTACCGCCGCTCCGCCTCTTGGGGCAAGGGGAACGGCAGGGTCGCGGACGCGGACGCACCCCCAGGTGGCGGTGACGACAACGTCGACATCCTGATGTGCGAGGAGCAGCTTGAGAGGGAGGATGATGTGCCGTACAACCGCGACTTCGACAAGGATCCAGTCCTCGTCGGCGGCGCCGCCAAGGTCTACATGTTCTCTCGATCCAGTCCTCGTGCTCTTACATTTGAGTTAGGACTTAGGAGAACTAGTTTTGGAACTACAGGCTCATCAAATATGCTTCTTAGCTGGATAATTAATAACGTTGCTAGAAAAATTTGGAGAAATTTAGCACAGCCATTCGTCGTACATGTAAAGGAGTCCAGGTTATGCATCCGATGCCATACATTCCATTTTTGAATTGCAATTTTGTCATTTTCGTGCTTCATTGCAAATTTTACGCAACATTTCGACTTAGTTGGAACACTAAGAGCATCTCTAGCTCTTTATTTTTGGCTCCCTATATCTAAAATAGGGACTTCTCTATCAAGATTGTTTCTCTATTTCTTAAAACATTACATCCAGCTTTCTATATTCAGCTCCCTATAATTCATATACATATATTTTATTATATTATGTAACTACCATCAATAATAGAATTTATAATTAATACATATCTAAATAGCTAAATTTACAACCCAACCGATATATATTGTGTTATAAGAATTTTACAATTCCTCTCGTGTCGAAAGAGACACGAAGCAGAAAAAAGAGACACAAAATAGAAAAAAACCAACTCTGACTAGAAAGTATAGAAAGTAAAGGAGAAAAATTAAAAAATCTTATCTCATCTCCCTCCTGGCATCGTGAGCAGCATCAACAGCCAGGATCTAGCAGCTCCAAGCTTCCAACCTCTCCACGCTGCATATCTCTCTCCTCACCTCGCCCAAGCCGTTCAACACAGCCTCCCTGTGGCTTGGCGGGTGACGGCGGCAGGAAGGGCAGCTGCAGCAGTCACCTGGCAGGCATGGTGGACGTGGAGCCCAGGGCGGGTGACTTCCTTGGAGACGCTGCGGCGGAGGAGAAGAGGTGGTGCGCCGGGCTGGGCCTTGGCGTCGAGAATGGCGTGGTCCCGGCGTGGTCGGAGGAGGAGAAGAAGCACGATCGCGCCACCACCAAACTGCTCACCGGCGGGAGGAGGGCCACACAGCAGTTCCTTGCAGGTGCGGGAAGACTGCTGGTTGGGATAGAGAGGAAGATTTGGCTCCCTGGCTTTGAGGAGGAGGGGAGGAAGAATAGGAAGCGAGATGAGATAGGGAGAGAAGTAGGGAGCTGGTTAGAGGGTGTTTTTGAGAGAAAATTGCTAAAAAGTAGAATAAGGGGTGAGATGAGTAGTTGGTTGGAGATGCCCTAACAGCATCCCTTTTATGGGTACCACTGTACCAGAGTCACCTCAAAGGTTAAATTGGAATCACGTGTGGTAGATAAATATTGAAAATTAGAATTACATGGTTTAGTACTTTAGTGAACTTTCAGTGGTATTATTTCCATCCGAATGAGGGGCTGTGATTGTGATTGTTTGGAACAAGGATTTTTTCAAACAGTAGATCAGAATACACATGGTATCATGTTGGTGTAATCATGTCAACAAGAAAGTGGGGGCAATTCTAGTGTGTTACTCAAGAAACAAATATGGTCAAAATTAGATTTAGCAACAACAAATTCTAAAATATCACTCTTAAGATTTCTGCTCAACTGCATACCTTCACGTAAGCATACCTAGTGCTGTATTTTTGTGTGGGCACCATTTGTGTGATGTGAGTATGTGACGATTGCAGGTAAATTAGCTGCTTGTCTATACCATTGGTGTTGTCACTTGCCATCCATTTAGTGCTTCACTTATTCTCCATGTATCATGCTTATGCATTTTCCCCTCTCAGGATTGGAATAAATGTTATGTAGGATGTGAATTTGGGGTTTCAGCTACTAAGACACCTGATGCTACTTTTGGAATCAGCCCAGATCCTAATGTAAAGAGTATCCTCAGATCAATGGAATCATCTCACTATTATTCAGAGAACAACATTGATGTGGCTCGAGGGTGGGTAACAACCAAGTTAATTCTTATTGGTGATTCCATTTACTTTTTCTGCCTATTTGAAATGGCATTTTATCCTTATGATTTTTCTTGATTCTGTGGTAGCAACTATTTGTTGTGTTGCACATACATTTGAACTCTAAACCACTTTAGTATGTAAGACATTTTGATACTGGCACTAGCTTCTGTATTCTGATATCCATGTTGAGAAGCGTGAAGGTTTAATAGTTAGTAGTTACACATGATTGTCAGTTATTTATTTTGTTTATAATATCTTAAGAAAGTAAGGAGCACTATATGGCTACCATTGGCTTCATGCTTATGTTCAACCATTGTCACTTAAAATAAAATAATAATACTAGTGTTATATTGGATATGCTATTTTTCTTGTGAACCTATTATTCATCATGTATGTCCTGCTATTGAACCATCACATCTAGTCCTCAGTTTGATCTATTAATTTTGATAAGCTTGCTTCAACGGACTGGACAATCCTGATGTTTACTCTCACAGGAGAGGTTACAAAATTGTGATGACAACAAGCCTTTCCTCAGATATACCTGTTGGCTACTTTTCATGGGCTGAATATGATATCATGGCACTTGTGCCTCCAAAGACCGAAGAAGCCCTAGCTGCAGCCTTTATTTCCAACTGTGGTGCACACAACTTTCGTCTGCAAGCCCTTGAAATACTTGAAAACTTAGATGTGAAGATTGATTCATATGGTAGCTGTCATCGTAATCGTGATGGCAAAGGTACACTTTCTGTGCCATCTTGATGGGTGTACTCATTTTGTTAATTATATTATTGCTTATACACACTGGGAATCTGGGATATGTTATGCTGTGCTTCCAAGACCATAATGAGTGGCTAGTCAGAACAAATTGTTCCACAGGGCATGCTTTTAGTAGTTGCAATCTATCAAAATATTGAACACTCTCTACTGCCAGCTCTAGCTGCCATATCAATATGCTAATTCTCAAGACCATCTCCTTCTGTTTAATTGAGATTAATCGTTGAGTATGTGGAAATCACATGATGAATATTCTTTTGATTTTATTAAGTTTTTAAGGAGAACATGTTCGGTGATTTAGAATCTACTTCTGTTGTATTGAGCACACTGTTGACCTTCACATTTTGTGTATATGGTCACAACAGTTGCTGCCAGGAGTTGGCTATAGTTACACATGATCCATGTTTATTCAATAACTATTGTTGGCAAATGATATTGCTGCCAGAAGTTGGTTATAGAGTTGCACCGGCATCACACCATCACATTTTGTTATACTAATGACATGCTTGGTTTGCTACCATTTCCATCCACACTAAATTTTGGCAACGTAACAATCTAAAGATGTCCCAAATATTTTTCCATACCAAAATTTGGCAACTCTAGAAGCTTCTCCCCACAAATGTCATGGCAAGGCATCAAACCAAACAACCATCGAATAGCTCTACCACAAGTCCACAATGATTTTTGGGAATCCCCAAATTTGCCATTACCAACATTTGGCATGGTTATTTTTGGCATCAAACCAAACACACCCTAAGTTTCAATCTTAATGGCTATGATCCTCGTTCTGCGTTTACAATGATAAGAGTGTTTGATTATTATTACAGCAACAGCAAATGATCAGAGTCTCAACCTATAAAAACGACAAACACATCGTTAAGTTAAACTTCATTAATGTTCCTATATATCTCATTAATAAGTTATTTCTTCCTCAGTCCCTCTGGTTGCAAATATAATTTGTTTGGACATTGACATACTCTTCAGGGAAACATTATTGCAGATGGCTCTAATATAATGTTGTTAAAATTCACAAAAAAGAATTATATTTTGAAATCATCAATTTTCCTGTTCAAAAATCTAAATACTCTCTTTTACATCAATGGTCAAACCTGACAAATGCTTTGCTGGAACATATTCTAGAATGGCTTATATTTGTGATTGGAGGGAGTATAAACGTTTTGCCTAGATAAATGGTGTTTTTATGATTGGAGGGTGACTTATATTCCCATTGTTACATTAAATGTGTTTTGACTAAAGAAATGTAATGCATACTTTATTTGTTGCCTGGTGCAGTTGACAAAGTGGAAACTTTGAAGCGCTACAAATTTAGCTTGGCGTTTGAGAATTCCAACGAGGAAGATTATGTTACAGAAAAGTTTTTTCAGTCATTGGTAACAGGTAATAGGATATGCTATTAACTATTAAGCATTCTTGAGTCTCAACTCTCAACCCAATCCCAATCCCTCCACCTGTCATGGGCATGGGCCTAAATGCCTAATCATATCTCTAAACTAATAATTCCTAAATTGCTGCTACAGCACCGCGCGGTACTGTTCACGCCCTATATTGGGCTATGTTGTGGGCCTTGGCCTCCAGGCCCATGCCCATGACACCACCCCACACCCACCCACACAATTTGCATTGGTAAACTCTCATCAAATATTGAACCTGGATATAAGCTTCACAATATATTTCATCTTTCTGGGATATTGAAATATACTGTGAAAGGGTTATCTTGAAGAAAGTGGACAGTTCTTGTGAAATAGAATGATTAGGATCTTCCAAATCATAAGACAAATCATCGTATGCCTTCTGTACAAAATTTCCATGCATACGGTGATACGGATTAACATTTTATTATCTGTTTACCATGAATTTTCATTTGGTTTCAATTCCAGCACTTGATTTAAATTTCAATCTGTGAAGTTTAATTTTTTAACTGGAATGGAAGTCATGAAAAATTCATGTGTGCTTTGCTACAGGAGCTATTCCAGTTGTTATTGGTGCTCCAAACATTCAAGAGTTTTCTCCTAGAGAAGGTGCAATATTACACATTAAGGAACTTGATGATGTTCCTACAGTTGCCAAGACAATGAAGCATATTGCATCTAATCATGAAGCTTTTAATCAATCGTTGAGGTAAATGCTCCTGCTTTCCCTGTTGGAGCCATGCCTAAAATAAATATATTTCTCATTTGCCTATTGTATTGTTGAACATCACATGAACCAATCATATTTTTGGAACGCCATAATATCTCTGCAAATTTTAAGGACAAGCATAGTGTATGTCTATTATGTTCTACATTGAATTAGCATATTTCTAAACAACAATCAGCATTTCAGCAATGGAAATCTAGGCAAACATGCTTATCTATTTTAGCTCACTCCTGTAATCAGTAGGCTGCAAATACAGTATTAGCTTGCTATGATGTATTGATGATGCTTTCACCTACTCAATTTTCAACCACCAAGATCACACCGACAATTGCGACAATCATCTTTGGGAAATACGTGACTTGTTAACAGAATCACTATAAAATTAAAGAATATCTTTGGACCGTTTTCTCCATCTTGAAAATCTCAATTGTGGCTATGGCAGTGGTACTAAAGCTTATCATGGTACCATGCCTGTGACTCTGACACTCTGTAAAAAGCATGAAAATTACTCACAGACTAAAATTACGCATAAGCTGCTTAAATTAGTCTTTTAATATAATTAACATAGGCTTTACTCTACCTTTCTTATGCTGTTTAAATAAGTATTTCTTTTTTTTTTTTTTTTGGGGGGGGGGGGGGGACAGAGAAGTTGTCAGTTTATATAGCACTTATGGACACTGTACGGCTATAAGCCTCTACTGACTACTGAGAGTAGATTTTTTGTTTTTTTACTCTCACAGATCTTGTAGAAGTATTTAGTTGACTCATTATTCAGGGTATAATATCTCAAATAATGATGTTTAAGATAGTTGGGGTCCTCATTATCATTGATTTGATTGAAGGTATCCTTCAGTATACTTTAGAAGTTTCATTCAAGTATAGATGATTATGCTGATAAGATTACTGTGTAGTTTTCGAAGATCCTCTATCAGCTATTAGTAGGGTAATTTTGTTTTTGTCTGCATTTCTTATTCTTTGTTTTGTGTCTGTAGGTGGAAGTATGATGGCCCATCCGATTCTTTCAAGGCCCTTATTGACATGGCTGCGGTTCATTCATCCTGTCGCCTTTGCATACATGTTGCAACGGAGATTCGTGAAAAAGAGGAAAGGACCCCAAAATTTATGAATCGCCCATGTAGTTGTGAAAGCAAAAGAGGAAAGGTGTACCACTTATTTGTCAGAGAAAGAGGTCGATTCAAGACAGAGAACATTTATCTGAGGTATGGAACTACTGTTGTGCACTTTGTACTTATCCTGTATTAGTGATCTCACAGTTGGCATCATAAAGAGCAAGGAACAAAGGCAGATTTTCACCATGTATTCTGTAATCTTTGCTCTCATGTCCTTACTCAGAATGTTGCATTTGTGCCTTATTGCCGTTATGTTAAGGCCTTGGGCCTTAGGTACCGGTTTGAGAAAATTAGGTAAATACCATAAAAAAGATATGTGAATTGGAAAACCATCATCACATGTGAGAATGATAGGTGGGGCTTGCCCTCCCACATGTCAATAACGCATGCAAAGGTATTTTCCAACTGTGCTTTTACACCAAGCAAAATGGCCCTAGTTTTGTTGTCTAGTGATGGCTGTTAGTTAGATCTCCGGGAGGAGAGGGAGACCGAGTCCCTCTCCTCCCCGCGGCTGTTACTGCGCCCTGGACTCCAGCGCCCTGATCGGGGGCGCCCCAACCGAATTCGGTTGAGGGGTCCCCGTCGCGCGGCACACATAAAAGGGGGAAGCCGAAACTATGAACAGACTGTTGTTCATATGCCTAAAAACTCCGCCCTACACCCTTTGCTAATCCGATCCATAGCGGTGTGCCGAAGCGGCGGAAAGCCCTTCATCGACCTCTCCACCGTCGACCTCACCGGACCTAGCTCGCCACTACACCGCGCAATGGCGAGCTTCTCCTCCTCGGCGAAACCCGAAGTTAACCTAGCTATTTCCTAAGCCCCAGCGATCCCTAAGATTAAACCATCAATGGCAGCCCATTTAACATCCCCACTCATCTGAGTTCAAGTTGTACTACTGGCCCGGCGCCTATCACCTTCTTTAGTGAATGGCAGAGCTCATTTTTTATATATTGTAGCTTCTAGTTTTGTTGCATTATAAACTAGTTATTTTAGCTGCAGCTCATGCTGCCTGCAAATCGACTAACTTATTTTACTGTTTTGTATTCCGACTAGCCATTTTAAACATGTGCCCTTTCTGTGCAATGCAGATCGAACCAATTAACTTTGGGTGCTTTGGAGTCTTCAGTGCTTGCTAAATTTAGATCTCTCAATCATGTTCCTGTGTGGAAGGATGAAAGACCACTTAGTATTAGAGGTGGGGACGAGTTGAAGGTATACAAAATTTATCCAATTGGTCTTACACAACGACAAGCATTATACCAGTTCAAATTTAGAGATGATGCTGATCTTGAGAAATACATTAAAGATCATCCATGTGCAAAGCTTGAAGTAATTTTTGTATAACTATGCTCAAGCCATTTTTCTCTTGCGTCTCTCCGCTAGTTCAAATTACTACAATGTGTAGTTTCTGATGTACGGTAAGCTAGATATATCTTATGTAGCCATGAATTCACGCTCATACGGATCAATCTCGATGCAAAAGCTCAACCTTTATGGCATTGAGATACAGCAGTTGTAAATTTCAATCGACAGACCAGACGTTCTCTTGTTTCTGTTCTTCCTTTTTTGGGGAACAGTCAAGAAGGATCGAGTTGGGACAATTAACAATGTTCTTGTGATATCATGTAATATATGTCCTGTAGTCTACAAAAGAACTGAAGTATAACACTTTTGTAATGAATGGCATTGGTTGGGCTTTGCATTAACGTGGGTTCATATTTTGTTAAGGGTTCATGTCAAACCCCTGTAATACTCCTGGTGCCTGACATCTCCATCAGTAATCGAACTTCCATACTAACCATACAACTCTCATTTGATCTGGCGATGATGTCTCAGTCCTAACTAGCTTCCCTTTTCCTTCCCCCTGCATCTGCATTGCACCTACTACTAGCTAGTTCTGTGCAGTTAACTACTGCGTACTCTGGTCAGTTTGGTATGCTGTTGCATGACACGATCCTAAAGCAAATGGAGATCCTAAAGCTAATTTCGATATATGTTGCACGTAAAATATAAATTAAAACATCTAAATTTAAAAATTATATATTAATATGTACTATATTTAAGAATAAAATATCAACAATCAATAAAAATCATGATTTATATTAAATACAAGGTATCACACTCAAATAAAATGTCTTATATATTAAAAATAAAAAAATAAATTAAGCTCACGAATCAAACGACTCACGAGCTGGCTCGACTCAGCTCGGTTCGAAACTAAGCCTAAAACACAGGCTCGAGCTCAACTCGTTTCACCTACGAGCTGAACCGAGGCTCGAACTGGCTCGCGAGTCCGAGCCAATTTTCCCGCCTATCGTCTGGCATCTGCCGGGGGACATTGCCAGCTTACACAGAGTGAGCCACACGGGTGTAGTCTTGTTGATGCATCATTATAGCTGGCCCTGGAGCCCAGCGCTCTCACAAGTGACAGAAGAGACTATCCACGTGTCGACTCCAAGCGTTGCACTTCCAGATCTCATAGATTGATGAGCGATGAATTGACGGCCGAATAAAGGATGACCCGGCCAACCCAGAGTGGCTGCTCGCATCGCAAGCACCTCATGGCCCAGCACCTCTGCCAAGCGATAGGTATGATTTTGATCGATTCCTCCTCATGGATCATGATTCGTGATGCACAAGGGAAAAAGAATCTCTCCGGCAGCAGCAGCAGCAGCCAGTTTCACTGTACACAGCAAGTCAGCAACCAAACGCAGCAGAAAAGGGGGAAGAAAGTTGATGCAATGCTGTAGTGCCTTGTGTTGAGCTGGATCTTATTCCAGCAGATACCGCATTTAAAATGTCTCTAAAATCAGTAAGAATATCTAAATTTAATAGGAGTTGATGGAAGTTTTGGTATAATCTTTGCACTTTATCTAGTTCGTGGATGGATTTACGCAGACATAATTGCGTTTTCTTGAAACATGAGAGATTATATTAAAAAGAGCACTGTTGCATTATTACCAGTACGATCGATTTTAGCTGGCTATTTGGAAGGATACATCTTTTCCCGTCATAAAAAAGTTACTTAGCTATATATATTTTAGAATATACAAGAAATATAAGCAGATGAGTCCAGCAACAACACTTACCAATTCTAGCATATGCAATAGCATATGACAGATCAAAAAAACCAGTGTCACCGAAACAAATCGATGTCCCGTACCCTGAAATGTATCTGTGATTTGATCATTGGAAACCCAACAAACAAACCTTAGTACATATTCGTCAATGACCTCATGATTTAATTTCGTGAACACAATAGCCACCGACAAATCAGTAGCAAAAACAAGAGACCTTGAGCCCAATGACGGATCCAGATAAAAATTTAGAGGGGGCTAGCCGACCAGCCATAAATAATATATATATATAGATGTATATAAATTATTCACTGCTAGTGCCAATAACAACAACAATAAGATTTTTTATTAATCCATCCGTCTATTATTTCTTCTCTCGTACTGTTGTACGTCATTCCATACAAACTTTACTTTTAAAATAAAATTGATGAATTAATGATGAGAATAAAAAACTAAAGTGTTGTAATAGATAAAGAGTAGATAATAAGTATTGAAGAAATAAACTACTTGATTTGTAAACCGAGTTTGAAGTTTTTTTTGACAAGTTTGAAGAAATATGAATAGTTGGGACATAATTTTTTCAGACAATTTTGAAGAAATAGAAATTTCGTAATTTTTTTAGTCCTTTCATAACTCAACTAAATCGGTCAGTATCACTAAAACAGAATTAAAACATAATTTGTACTCTAATTTATAAATTATCCATGGCTGAATCGCTAGCTATCTGTATTTTTCTCAAATTTTCCTCGGTTGTGGACGTGCTAGTATGGAGTAGACATCACTGCAGCAAAGAACTACCGTAGCTCTAGCCAGACCGTAGGGGGGCGCACGCCCCCCTTGCACCCCCTGGAAACGCCACTGCTCGAGCCAAACGAGTAGACCGGAGTCTTTCTATATCTCCGTTGATGAGCTCATGAAAACAATAGACACTCATAAAACCGCAGCAAAAATAAAACGACTTACATTAAGATGTTAACTTAATTTTTTTTTTGTTAATTTAGATCTGTCACTTAGACCAAAATGCAGGAAGTTTACATGACAATTTCTTCGTATCTACAGGAAATTCTTCTATTATGGACAAACATAACAGTCACTCCAATCCTATTGATACGAAGCTGACGAGTTTCAGAGGGCGCCAAAAGAGAAGGCGATCACCCTCATGGCCACCACCGTACGTGCTCGCCTAGTCACAGCAAGCACTCATTAGCTGGATTCCAACCCCTTGTCCCAACCCTACAAAACACTGGATCGATGCATGCCAACTCACTCGACAGCAGTGACCGAACTATGAACAGCGGTTGGAATGATCTGACAATGTTTCTTCTCATCAGAATCACGATCAGGTCAGTACGATCCGCTACGTGGCGCTCCAGGAGAGAACATTCATCAGTGCCATCCCAACGGGGAGAGGGCAGGAGTACGAGTCCCTAACCAACACTGGTTCGGTTTGAAATTCAAATTTGAATTAATATATTAAAATATTTAAAAAATTCCTATAAATACTAGATGATTTGTTATGATTATTGGTGAATTTTTTTCTAAAATATTAGAAATTCATAAAGTTATGAGAAAAAAGATTGGTGAAAAATAAAAAATGGTCCAACCCAATAGCTTACCACATTGATAGATTTTTTTATTTTTTTTCCATAAATATAGTATTACTAGATTTATGATGCTCTATCGTTTAATTTAACCAAAAAACAACAAATAGCATACTAAATATTTTTATCATTGTCTCACAAATTTTCTTTACATTCCTATATTTATTTCTAGATTTTCCATATATTTTTATATTTTTCTACATTTTCTATTTTTTGACTTTTTTAAATTGATTGGTTTTTAGTGCAAATCAATCGGTTATCGCGGCTAACCGACTAGCTAACAATAATGCTAAACTATTCGGTAACCAGTGGTTACTACTCCAAACCGAGCAATTACAGAGGCAAACCGCTCAATTACTGTTTGGTTAAAAAAATTTGAATTTTAAATTTTGCGCTGTTTGGGCCGGTAACCGGCCATTTGTGCTAGGCTGGTTATCGGGCCCAGATAGTTTACCTCAATCCTATGTGGACACTCCACAAAAACATAAATACAAATTTTATAACACACACAAGTCGATCATATGAGAAAGATATCATTGTTCTCTACCACTAGATGTGTAGTACATTGTAAAATGGGTTGAAGAAGCTGATCCAACCACACATGTGTAGATGAATTGGTTGAAGTAGTCAATCACAACAAGTCAATTAGCGTCTCAATGCATTGACACCTCTACCGGAATCCACACATACAAGGGTGGAACACCGAGTGCCGAGAGGAGTGACAACTAGGGTTTAGCTCGAGGTAGATACAATGTTTGTCCATCAGCCTTCCACCCATCTATCTATAAAGCTCCCTAATCGAACTGAGTGGGCCAAGACCTATTTGGATCCTTGTCAAAATTGAGCTCTATTCGAATCATATTCAAACAACTCATTCCAACTTATTAAGTATGCGACCCCATATGTTTACATATATTTGTTCACAACCCAAAAACACCTTTTAGTTGATGTGTCGATTGTGGTCCATAGTAGGGCATATTGACCTCAAAATATACGTAAAGATCATATTAACTAAACCTATCAGTACTAAATCTATTTGCCTCACAATATCGATTAAGCTCAAGACAAGTCTTGGGACATCCTTCCAATAGTTCAGTCATGCACTCGATCTTGTAATTAATTACTTAGCTCGTGATTGACTCCAAAATCTTATTAGCATGGTCATGCACTTATACAATCCATTATATCGAGGGATCCGAGATATCTCTTTCATTTACTTGGTGCAACTTATATTTTAATGATCATACACATTCCACTATATGTTTTGTAGCAAACTTGAAGATGATCTTTGTAACTACTCAGTTATGAAATAGCGTTTGGTAACCCCTAAGTAAACTATTACAAGAATTATGATGGTACCATGTCAAAATATTCTATATTCACACTACAAACCAACTAATGGCACATTATAATCTTAGCGGTGTCTTATGGTGAGTCTATCTAACTATATGTTATCCAACATGAGTCTATATTATTGATTCAGTATCTTCATACCATGATCTGTAAGACATGATCATTAATCAATACGTGTACTGATGTAATAATTACATTCATTTATCTACAATTAGTATCATGTATTCTAAAGGGTCTACTGAATAAGTAAACACTCATTAATTAATAATAACGATATCTATTTCAAGAAACAAAATAACACTTTATTCATTATCTATTAAACACAGTACATGATGATATGTATAACTCTATCCTGCAGCTAGGACATATAAGTGACAGAAAACAACCTAGGTAGCTAATTCTCGTGTCTTTGACAGTTTGGCCATGAGGTTAATTTCTTCTTCTTCCAAGCCATATTTTGTCGACGTTGGGATCATCTCCATCTCTGAACGGAACATCATGTCTATTCCTTATGGGGTTTTCATGCTTGTCTGGCATCCATCCACACACACAGATAATCAGTTACATGGAGAATCGCATGGAAATTTTGACACGTATATAGAAACCATCAGACCAAAGATGCTTTCTTTTGTCCTGGCATGAGCAAGATATCCTTGAAAGTTTGATGTGGCAGGTCAGTGCCATTTGATTTTATAGACCCATTAGCAATGCTGAAACCTGTAACCACACACCCTGATAGAAGAGAAGAAAGGGGAGACGGCAGAATAAAGAACAAGCAAAAGCTATGATCTGTACAATGATCTACAGTCTGACAACAGGAGGATGAGTGCACAGCTTTCAGTTCTTTTTCTCCAAAAAAGAGTGCTCCTTTAATTTTGTACTGAGACATGACAATGACCATCCACTCAGATCGATATATCGGAAATGCGGTCTGATCCTTTCCAGTACAGATGCTGGATCCTGTGCAGCCTGGAGAATGGAAAAAACTCGCCATCCGGACAGTAATGTGTTAACAGATATCGCACTGCAAATGGAAACTTTTGCTTTCTTTAAGTATACCGTTTCCAAAACCATTTGCACGGTCCAGTGTCATGGGACAGCAAACGTGATGGCTGGTGGAGTCGTAGAGACCAGAGAGAGAGAGAACAAGTTGGAAAAGATAGGTAAACTATCTGAAGATAAATGGACAGGTCCTCTGAAACCTGCAAGATGCAACATTGCTAATGTGGCGAAAATTTCCCCTTCTCAATGACTTTGATCTTCTGATGTAACAGCACGCCACCATTTTGAATTTATCAAATTCAGGTTTGTCAGGGAAAACTGCTGATATCTGTTAATAAACAATTGGCCTATCATACTATTTGACTCTTTGTTTTGACTGATCCGAGTCTTTTGGCCATCAGTCTTGCCTGGGGGCTTGCACAGATTGGTAGCTGATGCGTATACTATATGGGCATATGGCTGAATTACTGGTTGCCATGCCCTGGCAAACGGTTGGTGCAGTGGTCACAGCGGCTGTGAGTGGCATGCAGTTGTGGCGATAAGTATGGATGCGAAGCTTTTGTTCTGTAGGAATTGGGATTCATGTGGACCATATTATACCTGATATTGTTAGAGATTGTTCGATCTATTTTAGAAAGAGGCTCCGTGATAACCAATCTTTTTTCTGAAGGGTGGTGAGATAACCAATCTTCTTTAAACTGCATTCCAAGCTTTTTTTTGCATTATCCAAAGCTTGCTAACTCAAGTCTTCTGCTCTGTCATTTTCATACTAATGTGACTCATGTGATGAAAAACAGCTCAGCAGCACATGTTAGTTTTGTATTTCTTTCTCAGCTTTTTTTTTCTGAATGGCAGCTTTTAGAAAAGATCACACAAGTGCACAATCAGATCATCTGCAGTCATTCTCACCATGACATTTGTAACTTTAATGGATTCAAAAGTATCCTGTATACAGTACAAGGTCCAGACATATAGTAGAGAGAAGCGACAGAGGGAAGTGATATACTTTAGAGAGAGAAGTGAGAGAGGTAGAAAGTAACACTATAACAACACTTAACACCCCCTTCAAACTTAAGGTGGATCCAACACATTGAATTTGAGTAAATGAAGTCGATGTTGTGCTTGAGTCTAAGTTTTGGTGAAGAAATCCGTAACTTGTAACTCGGATGGTACATACTAGAGCTCAATAGTTTTCTAATGACAATAAGACCGAGTGAAGGAGACATCAACTCCAATATGTTTGGTAAGCTCATGCTTCACAGGATTATTGATAATCTGTATGGCTCCTGTGTTGTCACAAAGAAGAGGTGTAGGATCATCACAGGAGACCCCAAAATCAGCCAATAACCACTGTAGCTATACAATCTTAGAAGTAGTAGTAGCAAGAGCATGAAGTTCTGCTTCTGTACTAGACCGAGAGACTGCCGTTTGTTTCTTGGACTTCCATACAAGAGGAGAAGAACCAAGAAGAATACAGTAGCCAATGACAGAGCGACGATCTGTTGGATCACTTGCCTAAATAGAGTCCGAGTAAGCATGAAGCTTAAGTGGACTATCATGAGAGTAAAACAAGCTCTGCGATGATGTCCCCCTTCAGTATCGCAGCACACGAAGTAAATGTCCAAAATGAATAGAGGTAGGAGCACTCACAAATTGACTCAAAATATAGACGGCATGAGCAATATCCGGTCGGGTAACAGTGAGATAAACCAAGCTGCCTACAATGTGCCTGTATCGAGAGGGATCCTCAAGTGGTGTGCCATCAGTAGGACGCAGATGCAAATGAAGATCCATAGGTGTGGCAACAGTTCGATCATCAGTAATACCCGAACGAGCAATCAGATCATGTATATATTTGGACTGAGACAGATAATATCATCTTGTAGTGTGGAGCACTTGAATCCCCAAAAAATAACTGAGAGGACCCAAATCAGTCATCAGAAACTTTGTGCGAAGTTGCTCTTTCACCTTAGAAACATGCTCAACATCATTACCTATGATCAACATATCATCCACATATAAAAGAAGCAAAGTACGTCCACGTGAAGAGAGATGAATGAATAAAGCCGGATCATGTTCACTAGGAACAAAACCGGCAGTGTGGATCACAGAGACAAACCGCTTAAACCAGGCACGAGGAACTTGTTTGAGACCATATAATGCACGACGAAGATGACAAATATGTCTAGAGGACACATCCATACCTGGAGGTGGCTGCATATAGACAGTCTCATGTAAATCACCATGCAGAAAAGTATTTTGGACATCCATCTGAGAGATAGTCCAAGAACAGCTAGCAGCCACAGCAATCAATGTACGAACAGTGGTCATGTGAGCAACAGGAGCAAATGTCTCATCATAATCAAGGCCCTAAGTCTGCTGAAAACCTCTGGCAACAAGACGGGCCTTATATCGCTCAATAGAACCATCTGACTTGGTTTTAACCTTGAACATCCACTTGCATGTAATAGGTACCACATGAGATGGTAATGGAACGATATCCCAAGTGTGAGTGCGGTCAAGAGCAATAAGTTCTTCAGACATAGCATGTTGCCATTCTGGAATGGTAGAGGCTTCCTGATATGTGGATGGCTCATGGAGCATAGCAGTCTAACAGAAAAGAACCAACCTGACAGGAGGCTTAAGAGTGGTCCGATCTCGAAGATGGTAACTAGGACCAATTAGAGACTCATCGGAAACAATGTGTGTCTCACTAGAACCAGGAACATCAGGAGAATTAGTGATAGGTGGAGATAGTGGAGGTGGATCTAAAAGAGTGGAGGCAGGAGGTGTATCTAAAGAACGACGAGTATAAACATGAGTGATAGGTGGTTTGGGTGGAAGAGGAGTGGAAGGACATGGGGAGGACTCAAGAAAATTGAGAGGAATTGGTGATGATAGAGAGGTGGTAGGAGAGTGATCACTAGAGAAGATAGGAGGAAGAGATAAGAATGATGTGGATTCTATGGGAGAATAGGATGACTTTGTAGAAGGATTGTAAAAGAAAGGACGATCCTCAACAAAGGTAACATCACGTGAGATACGGATGCGACGAGAAGAAGGATCATAACAACGATAGCCCTTATGTTCAGGACTATACCATAGAAAAACATACTCAATAGACTGAGCAGTCAATTTAGTGCGCTCACGGAGGGCAAGCAAAACATAACAAGTGCATCCAAAGACCCGAAGATGATCATAATTGGGAGCTATTCCAAAGAGAATCTCGCCAGGGCACTTGCCAGAAAGTTTGGATGATGGTTGACGATTGATGAGATAAGCAGCAGTGGAAATAGCTTCACCCCAAAAATGAGAGGGAACAAAGGAAACATTAGATATAGAAAAGTGAGAATTGCAAAGAGAACCCTGATGAGTAATATGACAAGAAGTACCATCAGCTGTCTAGACAGAGGCTCCATCAGTAACTGGCTTGCAATTGGCCAATTGAGACTGATCTGAGGTCACGTGAAAGGAGGCCCCTGAATCAAGAACCCATGAAGACTGAGAGACACTAACTGGAGCAGCAGTGGCGATGGAGACTGAACCTTTGAAAGTGGTTGATGCACCACGTCCACGGGTTCTCGACGTGCACGATACTCAGCCAATTTTTCTGGGTATTGAGTGAAACAATTTGCAGAGCGATGACCAGTCTTCTTGCAATGCTCACAAACCTCAGAAGTACTGTCCCGAGATGTACTGACTCTCTAAGGAGCTACCAACACATTATGTATCACTGACATAGAAGAAACATTCAAAGACTTGAGCCGAAACTCTTCAGCAATCAGGTCGGACAAAGCTTGTTCCATGGTCAAGTTAGTAGAAGTGTGAAGCAATCTTGTGCGAATAGCCTCAAAATCAGAGCGAACTCCCATAACAAAACGGTATGTAAAATTTTTTTCCATGAAGGTGTGAGTAGCACACTGCTCTGCTTCACATTTTGGTATCATGGACACTAAGGGACCCATCAAACGATCAAAGGCTGAATAGTATTCATCAATTGTCATATCATTCTGTTCTATCACATGGATTTGTTGCATAAGAGTATGCAAGAGGGCACCACTATCCTGGACATAGCGTTGCTTTAGAAAAGACCACATCTCTTTTGCTGTTTTAAACTTAGCCAAGGTCATGATCATGGACTGTTTTATACTATTGACAATGGCTGCCATCACTTTACCATCATTAATTTTCTATTTTCTAACTTCAGTCATGCTAGTATTATCTGAAGGTGGATCGTCAGTCAAGTGAAAAGCTAACCTATGACCTCTTAAAGCAGTTTCCACAGAAAACGCCCATTCCCGATAATTTTGACCATCAAGAGTAATACTAATAGCAATTGTACTAGGCTGAGACATCTTGAGAGGTCAAAGAAAATTACCACCAAAAAGAAATCTGTTGATGAAGATGCAGTTGAGAGGCACAGGCTTCAAACGAACACAGACTTCAAAGGAATCTGCCAAAAGCTTCTCCTAATAGCCTTTCTCCACGTGAAGAGCAGAAAAGGAGCACAGGCACTTTGCCCTCTACGTGCACACAATGTGGGTCTGCACACACAAGCAGCACAAACTGCACGCTGATGCAGGAGTGCACGGAGATCAGGAGCGACGTCCAAAGGCGCGGATCTAGCGCAGTAGCAACAGGGGGAACTGCGACGGCACCAGAGGATTTGAACCGTGGGCAACAGAGAGGACCACACGGCCTCTCCGCGTGAATCCTACGGCCCGTGAGCAGAGGCTGAGGATAATCCGGCGATGATGGCGGCATGCAGCCACGCGACGGGAGCCGCGCGAAGGGATGGGAGCCGCGCGACAGGAGCACAGTTTGGGCATTACTGCGACGGGGAAGCACCACGCGATGGGCACGGCGATGGAGGGCCGCGACGGCGGAAGACAGCCACGACTGCGGCGAGGAGTGATGGTGGAAGACGGCCGTGACGGTGAGGGTGGCGGAACCCTAGCCAACCCGCTCTGATACCATGTAACTTCAATGGATTCAAAAGTATCCTGTATACAGTACAAGGTCCAGACATATACTAAAGAGAAGAGACAGAGGGAAGTGATATACTTCAGAGAGAGAAGTAAGAGAGGTAGAAAGTAACACTATAATAACACTTAACAACATTATCACTGACATGTGGATTCGATGGTGATAGAGTCTACATATCAGTAACAAAGTCACTGTGCAGTAGACTGCATATGAACCGTTTCAACACTCCTATGCATGACCAGACGCTAGACAACATTACAATGTCGCTGGAACTAGTATGTTTCCGGTCAGAATTCAGAAGGGACATCACAACTGCAATGTCCATGGCACGGCCGACATTATCGAACTGCAAAGGCATTATATTCATTCATAGAGAGCTTACTTATATAAGCTGGCTGTATATTAATCCAAGCAATCACCGAGCCTGCCCCCTTAGCTAGCACTGTAAAGCGAGGGTAGTAGCCAGCTCAATCATTGAGCAATTGATAAACTACCAGTACAACACTAAGCACATGATTAGGACTAGGATTAGCAGTACATTATCACCACCATCATCATCATCGATGGATACTCGATGGACCACCATTATCACCACCATTTTGCTACATCATCATCATCCTCTTCTCGGCCTTGCTTTATCCGAGGAGCACCAGGAGATCGACCATCCACCACAAAGGCAGCAACGGAAGAAACTAAAGACAGCAGCAGCCACATTGTCAGGCACCTGCAGCAATCTGGACTAGGCTGCAGCCAATCTCCTCCTCCGGCTGCTGCTTCCACAGCTTGGCGTTGAGGCCGCGCCTGGGCACCGGGAACGGGCTGTACTCCACCTCGTCGCTCGCCCCAACGATCTCCCACCTGCGCTTGCAACACCAGACGCCACGTCAGCAACATACATCGCCCCTCGTGTCTGCTACGTGGTATAGTACACGGTGGATGAGGGGGTGACACGTAGTCCAGAATACGAACCGGTAGACGGTGACGAGGCGGTGGACGAGGACGAGCATCTCCAGCTTGGCCAGCTCGTTCCCGGGGCACGCGTGGACGCCGCTCCCGAACGGCAAGAACGTGTTTGGCCGCGGCGCCACCTGCACGCACGCACACGCGTCAGTTCAACGAAAAAGATTCGCGGCTAAACCCCGGCATAATCCCGGGCGGCTAATGCTCGAGAGATTGTATCTTAGTGAGCCTAGATCTTGTTCTCTAGCTAGTGTTTGGACTTCGCTGTCCTCAGTACCTAGCTGGGTGACTGGTATTTAGTAAGGGTTTAATGGGTCTACTCAGAGAGTCAACAATGGCGGTGAAGCCGGTAGTACCAGTAATTGCGGCCTTTGACTTCGTTGCCTGGTAGTAAGTGATATTTTGTGACTCTGAATTTTTGTTTTTCGGGGGTAGGATCTGCAATGCAATTCTCATGGAATCTCCAAAAGTCTTGTGCTACTTAATGCTGCCAATCCTATAGTCTGATGCAATCCATGTCAAGCAGTTGTGTTACCTTGAACCTAGAAGGATCGAACTTGTGTGGATCTTGAAAGTACTCCGGGTTGTGATGGATGTTCCTGAACAGAGGCATCACCTTCCACCCCTTAGGAATCAGGAAACCTACAAACACCACAGAACGGACACACAAGGTTCAGCACTCCAGTCTCACTCGAATTAAATTCAGTGACGAAAATATGAGTGAACTTGTCGAAAAAACACTTGACAAATTAAATACTATACGGCAACTAACACTCATAATTAGGCCGTTTCTATTATACGACACAATAAATGTTCCCAGAACCACGTCCATTGCTTTCCCCATCTCATTCATTTTTTGCAGTTATGCTGCCACTCGAAATGGAGAGATCGAATCAATCACTAGCTACCGCCACCGGTGCCGGCCGGGAAAGGGAGCAGATATATAATTGAGGGCGCATCTGGACCGCCCGTTGGGAAGCTGATGATTCGGATATTAATCTGAACGAGAGGACATGGATGTCTCTTGCCGTTTTTGAGGCGAAAAATAGACTCTGTCCACACAAGGGAGCTGAATTGGGGTGCTCTGCTGTTCATACAACCAACCAATGGAGACGGCCAGTTGCATTGCGACTAAACAAGAACGCCTCCCTATTTATTGCCATGAGGGTTATATGTAAGAGAAGCATGCCACTTGTTTGGAGCAGCATGCCTCTGTATTTATCGTAGAAAATATATATATATATATATATATATTATCATAGTTTCACCACAGAAGACTACATTGGAATTAGCTAGCATTTGGAACAGTTCTGGGGAAAGTTGCTAAAGATTTTCCACTAACTTTGCTAGCTAGATAGTCCTAGCAACCCCCCAAAATTTTGTAGACTAATTGATCAAAGGCAAATACGTTACGTTCTACATCAAAATATACTTCGTGTACAGCAGGAAAATATATCTGATAAAGGAAAAATTCACTGGCACAATAATGAAACAAGATAGGTATGATAGGTTTGGCTAATTATCCTGGAGCCATTTTTTGTTAGGAAAAAATATCTTTTTTTTGTCACTGGATAGATATATATTGGTAGATGTGTATGCGCGCCTCAATTGTTTGACTTTGCTTGGTTGGCCGGTCTAGAAATAGCATGTGATTTGTTTATTTCCAACGAAAAATATTGTTTGGTCAAAATAAAAACGGCAAAAAGAACAATAAAAAACCTAATATTTTTTAGATGATAGCTATTTTATTAAGTAATGAAATACAACCAGCCTCTACATCGGCTCGGGATGAACACAACCAAAAAATAAAAGAAAATAGAAAAAATATTCGGAGAATATGAACATATCATGTTGCTAGCAGTAACTCTCCTACAACCATTGTAAAAAAAGTCGGACCTATTTGAAACAAATGATAGAAAAATTAAGATTTATGATAATTATTTAAGAGTTAAAACAAATAAATTTAATGCTACAAAGTCGATAAACAGCTTTGAGATAATTTTCTAATTATATATATATTACACCATTTAAGGGTTTGGTAAGCGTGGCCCATTTATAAGGCATATGGCACATATATGCCAAAACGAAAGCTCATTAACAAACGCCTCCATCCCTCCAATAAGGATATGGCGCTTGTCGGACGATAATCATTTGGAATCAGAGCTCCATATCTGAATCCTGAAAACGACACCTTCAACGCAATGAGGAGACGACGGACAGACATTGTCTAATCCAGATGAACCGAATCATGGTTTTCACCACGGAGCTAGTCCAGCGTCTTGACAACCTTACAAGTTACAATCATCATGACCAAAGAGACAGTGCGTGTCGGTTTCCAACGGTATGATTTGTAAAACCGATGGTTAGACAACGACGATCCGATTTATAGTAAAAACAGATTGGTTATCACAGTATCACTTATCACTCGTCGATAAGATTAATAAAAACTAGGATAACCAATATGGTTACCATAATTTTGTGAACTTTAGTATAGAGTTGTCTTATGGGTGACCACGAGGTTTGGAGGTTTTTCCTTTTTCAACTAATTCCTCTGGAAAAAACTAACATAATATTTAAAATTAAGTTCTAGATTTTAAATTTTGATAAAACTAAGAGCCTACAAGTCCTATCAAGCAAGAGCTAGGATATTTTTTCAGACTAACTTTTGGAACAGAGCTAGGTGCACTGGTTGCATCTCTACATGCATGATCCAGCTGGTACAACTGGCTAACGCGAACTGTAAAGTTTTTTCATCAAAAGAAAAAAAACGTACCGCAAAGTGCAAGCTTTTGTTAACTGCAGCAGACTAACTCCGGCCCATATCCCAATCCATGTGGAACACGCGCTTACCTTTGTACTCCACGTCAGCAACTGCCTCTCTGAATGTGAAAGAGATTATGCTCGCCATCCTCAAGCTCTCCAGTATAACCTGATCGATCGAATAAAAACAAGAGCAGAGATAAACACAAAATTACACTTAATCTTCCAAAACCAAGGGTAAACTCCATACTAATAAAGTGGTTCAATTCCTTTCTGTCAGCGTGTAGCGCTGTTCGTGTGTACCTTTCATGTAATGAAAGATAAAAACAACCACATGTACCTGATGAGTTAGTGTCATGCTCCTGGTCTGGGTCCACGTCAGCGGCCGCTTCCCGCGCTCGTTGGCCACGTAGATCGCCATTTGCTCGGCCTGCGCGCGATCGACACGACGAAGCAACAGTCAAACAACGCACCGGCAGTTAGCGTATACCATCCGGTCCGTCTCGATCGCGGACGTACTTTAATTTGCTCTGGTTAACCTTACGCTATCGGCTATGGTACATGGGTGTGCATATACCTGGATGTCTTGGAGAAGCTTCGGCGAGTCGTGGAGGTACTTGAGGATCCAGGTGAGGACGCTGGCGGTGGTGTCCTGCGCCGCGAACAGCACGCCGACGACGTTGTCGGCGATCTGGTCGTCGGTGAGCGCAGCCGCGCCGGCGTCGTCGCGGGACCGCAGGAGGCCATCGAGGAGGCCGCGGTCGCCGTGATCTCCCCCAGCGCCAGCGCGCCGCCGCTCCGCCACGATCTCGCACAGGATCGCGCGCAGCTGCTTCCTGGCCTGCATGCACGCGACCGCGCGCACGTTGGTATCGAGTCGAGTCGAGATTGTTCTTTGAATTCGGGTGTAAGAAAATATGTTGCATGCGTGCGGGCGCGCGGGTGCGTACTTGGATCGCCTTGTGGTAGAGTGTGCCGGGGAAGCGGTTGGGGAAGCAATTGTAGCCTTTCTCCACGACGGAGTAGTTCGTCCTCAGCTCCTCCTTGTACCGGCCGTCGAGCTGGCCGCCGAAGATGGTGACGATGCCGACGTCGAACGAGAGCTGGAAAGGGAATCAATCACGCATTACACCACGCCGCGCATAAGTAGAACGCGACGTGCGTGCGCTAGCGCTCCCGCCACGTCGACGACGACGACGCGCACGGCACCCAGATCGATCCCACGTGAATGATGCGCCCGGTAACTGGCGGCAACTAGATAACTCACCCTCTTCATGGCGTGGAAGGTACTGGCGACGTGGCCGTCCCAAGCACCGAGCGTGGAGAAGACGGCGGCGTCGATGTCCGGGACGAGGGCGCGGAGCGCGTCGGGGCCGAGCGCGCCCTGGACGAGGCGGCGGAGGCGGAGGTGGTACTCGCCCTGGTTGAAGAAGAGCGCCCACGGCCCGATCATCCGCTCCTTGCTCGGCGGGTACGTCGGCCTGAACAGCTGCGCCTGCGACACCAGTACGAACCTCGCCGCCTCCGGGCTCGCCAGCATCACGCACGGGCAGCCCAGCAGATTCGTCTTAAAAATCTCACCGTACCTGCCACCGCCGACGACCATGAACAAAAACACAGAAAACACACACGCCATCAACAACGACGCCAATTCATATTAACCAACACATTCGCGGTTCGCCGCTGCTAAATCGCTAATTATTTAATTACCTCTTCTGCTTCGACGCAAAGAAGACGTTGGGGTCCTGGGAATAGAGCTGGAGCGTCTCGCCGACGTACGGCCATCCCATGGAGCCAGGAGGCAGCCGGAGCTTCTGCCCATCTCCTCCACGGCTCTGTACTCCAACACCCCTCCTCTTCTCGCTCGTGCAGAGCAGCAAGCACAGCGGAAGCAAGAAGCACACTGCTGTGAAAAAGAAGACGACGACGAAGACGAAAGCCATGTGATGAGTCTCTCTAAGCAGGCTAGTGATGCTCTGAATTAAGATCAGCAAGCTAGCTAGGCTGGCTGGCTGGCTGGCTATATCTTTCTCTACTCCCCTTTCGTATTTGAGTGTGATTTGTGTCCCTGGCGCAGTGTTGTTAGGAGATCGATCGAGAGGGACACGAGAAGATCGAGCAATCTTGAGAGGATCTTCCAAATGGTGGTGCTACGAGAAGACACCTGTGTGGTATTTATAGAGGAGGATCGAGTGTGCTGAATAATTAAAAAAATGTATTTGTGAAGATGTGATTACAAAATTTGTGCTCATGGTCTCATGGACGGCATGATGATGCGGGTTAGAAAATGTGAATTCTTTGGGGATGGGGAGGAAGGAAGATACCTAGTCATGTGCCGCTCAGCCGGGTTTGCACAAGTTTCGTGGGATTTGGCCCACCATCGTGCTTGAGATTTATCTGACAACTTGGCATTGCATGATTACGGCTATAAGGCTGTTCGACCAGTTGGCTCTTGTTTACCAAAATCCAAAATTTTGATTTTTTAAAATATTATATTAAGTTTTTTTTTTCTGTTTTTTATTTTTTTTCTTTGGAACAGTTACTAACACAAATATAAAAAATTTAACCAAAAAACATTTTTCGTTGCAAAGGATTTTTCTAGGCGCTGGTGTAGCAACAAAACTAAGATCCTTCCAATCATACTTTCAAATTAAACACTTTATTTTTTTCTATTTTTATCATGTCAATGTACGCCAGTTTCATAATTGAATAGTTAATCTTGAATGTCCTTAATTGTAAACAATCCTCAGGCAAAATTAACAGTCATTAGTTGTATGTATTGACGTTTTAGCTTTAAGGCTAGCATTAGGAATGCTCTATAGGCCCACATTTTTCTTACGGACGACCTACTAATATAATATCACAATTAAGAGCGATTGTCCTTGGTTGCTCTCTCCTAGCCGATCGACTCGCCTATGGAAAATTTCTCCCTTTTTGCTTCAGCAATATAATGCCCTCTCACTTCTATTGTTTGTCTAAATGCACTATTTTAATCAGGGCATGCATGAATAATAGTTTAGATTGTGTTCATTCGTACAAATTTTACATATCATATTTAGATACTACACACATATACCTCTTATAGTAGTTTGTATGTTAATTTAATTATTTGCAATAGACTCATATAATTAATGATTGACTCTATACAAACCCATGCAATGATATAGATGGTATTGAATTACTCCATCCGATTTTATAATTCTTTACGTTTTAGGCTTAGGTTTTATTTGGAGGGCTTTAGATTTTAAGAAGTAGCTAGTGAGTATCTAGCCGGTGAGAATATAGAGAAACTAGTGTTTTCTAGCTTCTAGTTTATTTTTAGATTCTGCAGCTACTGAGTCTTACAATCTTGGACCAAAATTTAGACCGTTTGAGGGAATTTCAGATTCTAAGAGTAGCTGCAGCTGCTAGAAGCTCATCTAAACAGGTTGAATGCTAATTTTTGATGTTTTGGTGATTACGGGGTCACTTTGGACTGAAATAACCCTGCATGCATGCATGTATGCACACTCTATCAGGGATATGACCTTCAGGTGTATCGGATCATACATGAGCCTAGCCCGTTCGACAGTTCAGTACAATCAAGGAAGTTGAGATAAACATGTAAAGATATCATTATAAATAGAAGATACACAAAAGTCTGATTGTAATCCCTAGACTATAGTAAACCGACTTAGGATAAGATTCCCTGCATTTAATTGTCCCCTTACACTATATAAGGGAGATGATGGATCTCCTCCAAAGGCATCCAGCTTTTAGATCCAGCTTTTATATCAAGCTTTAGATCTAGCTTTAGCTTTCAAAGTCCACATACGATTCAACATCGTGCCCTAGCCACTAAAGTTTACATCCAATCTACAATACACTACACCTGACATAGAGCTATTATTCTTTGGGAGGTCTCAACTTGTATAAATCTCTTAGCTCTGTTCTTTGAGTTGACCATCTAGCCTCGAATACAGCGCTTACCCCTACCACACAAATCACCACCGAAGATACTTCCATCGGTGGACTGATCAGTAAAATACTAACACACTCATTAATTACAAGTACAACATAACCATATTTAATATGAGCAAATAAGAAAATATATACACTAACTAATTGTTTCTTAGTATGTAAAAACATATCTAAAATATTAAGAAGTACAGAACCGAAAGAAATATCTATTAGACCGGTGATAAACAAATGGTATATTTTTTCTCCAATTTCCCTCTTTCTTCCACATCACCACAAATCCTATGTGGCAAAATCCCCCAGATGCTAATACCATGCCATTTTTCATGCCCTTATAACCGATCACTACATGTTAAAAATCTTTAGGAAACTAAGGACCATGTTAACAAAAGTTGTCAAGATTTCTATATTATTATGCTTGATCACAAATAAGGGGGTTCCTCACTTCTAGAAAATGTTCAAACTAACACTTGCATAGGCAATTATAAGCGTTGAGTACTTGAGTGCATCTTTTTTCCACTATATTCTAGCAAAAAACCATGTAAGAAATTAAAATAGTACCAAAAGTAATGTATATATGAATTTATGTGTGGTTAGTATATAACTTCCAAAACAACACGTATTTTTCTTTGGTGTTTTAAGGAAAATCATGAGATCTGCTCCCTTTATAATTAGGACCGTTACGGCGAATTCTATTAGTAGTATTATATTACTAGTAGTTCAATTCTAGTCATTGATTTTAAAAGATAATTTGGTACTTTTAATTGATTATAATCTAGGTATAACTGTCATTAGTGATTTTTTATATAATACTAGCCCATGTCTACCTTGTGAACAGTTCATCAATTGCTAGCCAATCCTATCCTTTTCCTGTGCAGACACATATGCCACATCTTGCCCATGCGCCGATCGTCGTCGAATTCTGCCGACTAGCGAATTTTGCTAGAGGTGCGGCCAGATCTCCCAACGCCCTGTGCCTCGTCGGCAGCTCCTACAAGCACCAGATTTTCTCCCAAGCAGCAATTTGGTTCAGAGAATAGAGGGGATAAGCAATGAACTGACCTTCTGTATATGGGCTGAAAACGTAAACAAATAAATTAAATGAAGGCTCCTTTATTGTGTTGTTTTGTTTTTTAATTTATATGAACACAATAACAAATAATCTCCCAATTTAGAGTTTAAAAACAAGGCATACATTAAATTTGAAGGTGAGTTACATTTTTTGTTTACATATAGTCTTACAACATGAATGCCAGTTACATGAGCTTGGAGGAACAGAAGGAATATAAAATGATGGGCAATGTGGAGTTCAGAAATGAGGATGAAGGCTATAATTGCTACATTGATTATGCAAAGGCAAAGGGATTTAGTGTTAGAAAGGATAGAGTTAAATGACATAATGGCACCATCGTGTGGAGGCGATATGTTTGCTCATGCCAATGATTTAGAGAGTTGCGACACTTTGAGAGGATCGACCAAGAAAGGGAGCCATGACCACTTACCTGATGTGGTTGCAAGGCTAAGCATGTAATCGAACTGAATAAGGATAAATGAACATGGTGTGTTTAGGAGTTTGAATACAAGCATACACATGATCTCGCTAAGCCTGTCTTACGTGTTCTCCGTGTGATGAGTGATGCTCAGAAAGCTAAGGCCATTGAACTTAGCGTCGGTGGCCTTAGGACATGTCAAATAATGGAAGTTATGAAAAATAACTATTGTAGATATGACCTAGTCGGCTTTTGAAATGTGTCCTATACAATTTCTTTGCTTGATACAAGAAGAAGAGAATTA
>KE372652.1:466796-493505 GCA_000418225.1 Zizania latifolia
GAGGCTGAGTATGTGTTGAACCATCTAGTAGATACGCATGTCCAAAATGGGGATTTTTCTTCAAATACACCATAGACAACGAAGGATGCCTGAGGAATATTTTATGGGCAGACTCGCAATCATAGCTTGACTATGCTGTTTTTGGTGGAGTGGTCATTTTTGATAGTACTTATCATGTCAATCGGTACAATCTCCCATTTATTCCTTTCATTGGAGTTAATCACCACCATAGTATAATCATTTTTGGTTGTGGTATCCTATCTAATGAATCTGTTAATTCATACAAATAGCTGCTGGAGATATTTTTAGAGAGGATGCATCAAGTGCATCCAAAGTTGATCACCACTAACTGGGACATAGCAATGGCAAATGCTATTAAGAAGGTCATGCCTCATTCAGATCATAGATTGTGTTGTTGGCATATAGAGAACATGAAGCGTCATCTTCGTAAGCCAAAACTTGATAAGTTAAGGAGATTCATTTATGAGGATATGGAGACAGAGGAGTTCCAGAGATGATGGGCTAAATTTTAGGAGTGCAATGAAAGCAAAGGAAATGAACCATGGATCTCTATGATGTATGAGCTAAGAGAAAAGTTGGTTATGGCATATACAAATGGGAGGCATTTCTTGGGCATGAGCAATAACCAACATAGTGTGGCTTTGAACTCAAGGCTTCACAAGCATTTGGATCAAAAGATGTCGCTGTTTGATTTGGTTGAGCATTACGAAAGTTGCATGTCATGTATCCGTAGGGACGAGGCTGAGTTAGATGCTAAGGCTTCACTTTTGATCCCTTTCACTGAAATAAGCATAGATCCCTTAGAGAAAGAAGCACCCCATGTGTACACACCGATCATGTTCAAGAAGGTGCATGGGTGAGATTACGAAAATAAGTGAGCTAGAAGTTACCAATGTGACAAAAGAATATGGTACACTATTCTATATTGTTGCTTCAAAGAAAGACGATGAGGTTTGGGATGAAGTAAGGTGTTCCTTAGATGGCTTGTCGTTGAAGAGTGTTAATTATCATTGCCGAAAGATGGAGTGTGAAGATATCCCTTGCTCACACATTTTTGTTGTTGATAAGTTTGTTGGCCTTCGAAAGACACCTCGATGTTGTGTTATGGTCAGGTAGACAATGGAAGCCAATGCAACATTCCCATCTGATAGAAATACCAATACTCATGTGTGGTCAAAACACATGGATCATTATCGCTAGTTTAGAAACATTAGCAATGAAGTTTTAGAGTCGCTAGGTCATCGAAACATACAGAGGGTGATGGAATTCTTTAAGCGCATTGTAGATGAAGGCTTGGAGCCGGTGAACTTGGAGGCCTTCTTTTTGTGTTCGCTGTCAGCTTTGAACCAACCATGCAAGAAGAGAGTCCTTGATACAGAAGAGATTAAGTGTAAAGGTACTCCATCCAAGAGACTGAAGTCATTCTGTGAGTTATTGTAAGTTGAGTGCCTTGTCCTGATGATTTAATGTATTCCCTATTAATGGCATTATATCTGACATAGTGGTCTGATGATTTAATGTATTCCCAGTCAATGGACATTTGTATTGAAACAATTTCTTATCATTCAGTATTTTTGTTGTTCCTTTGGGTACATGGATGCAGAAGCAAATTCATTTATAGTGCTAGCAGGACTAGCTTCAGAGTTTGGAGAACGCAAGAGAGAAAATAGGCACACAAATGATAGAGTACTGTTATTAGCTTGGCATTGCGCCATTTGTGACCTTGTTTCTTGTTTAGCCCTTCGTTGCACTTATTTGTGATCCAAATCATCCCAATTTTTGCCAAATATGTTTTTTCAGCTATTTGCCACTAATTTGCAGATATGTCATATGTTCTTCTAGCAATATTAAAACTCGTGAGATCTTCTATAAATGATGCACACACATTGAAAAGGGAATTATCAGTTGAAGCTACGAAAAAGAAAGATTGTTAGTTTGTTATGTGCTACTCGGTTAGCCAGCATACCATCTGGGGAAGAACAAATCAAGCTACCAGTTAACAGTTATCTGTTGCAAGCAAAACCACACAAGATTGTTTAAGTTACGTGATTACAAGATATATTCTCACGTACAAAACTCTATAAAAAAGTGGACTTTAAGAAAATCTATCACAATGAGGACTCTAAGGAAATCTTTCTGACAAAGGACTACAGAAAAGAGGACTCTATCTAGAAATATATATAGCCTTGTGTTGTGCAACACATAGCTACAACATTGCGACATGCAGCTACTTTAGCCTTGCACAGACCCCATCCCTTGTATGCACACTTTTTCTCTCAACTAGCCCTCGGTCCAGATAACATAGTTAATTCTATGACTCCTTGAAAGATGAATCCAATATACGACTCAACAACACCAAAGATCATAGCAAGTCAATTTAACAAATCAATAAGTACAAGCATCCTTTCAGATATTTCTACATAAATTCATAATGGTCTGACTTCAAATAACATAATTTGTTTTACACACGCACACAACATCATAAATTGACTACATAAAATTATGTGATTCCTTGAAAGATGACACATGGTACACAAATATGCTCCCAGTAGGCAATGTACAATCTTGTTGTTACCCTAACACTTGAGCAGAAGAAGGCTATTGAGGATTTAGGTTTTGGTGACTTATTGAAGAACAGAAAGTGAACATTCGTTGAGAACTATGTAGGTGTCTTGCAAACAACTATGACCCAAAGAAGGATGCATTCAACCGTGGCGATAGCTTGTTGATGATAACCATTGAAGAAGTTGCTCATCTAATAGACCTACCATCAGTAGGTGAAGAAATAGTACCACCTTTGAAGATAAATAAAGATGTTCTATTTTATACCTTCAAACGACCTAATGAAAAAAGATTACTCTAGCTGCATTGACAGAATACATTAAAAAATAAGACAGACGACGATAACTTCGTTAGCGCATTTGTACTATACTCGATTGGTGTTTTCGTATGCTCTACAACACAAAGGTATGTGCACTCCGAGTACCTCAACTTTGTGGAGGATGTGAAGCAGATAAAGACTCTAAATTGGGCTAGCCTGACCCTCAACCAATTAAAGAGAGGAATAAGGAATTACAGAACCAAAAATAAAAACATCGAGAGAAACTTATGTATATTACGGGTTAGTTCTGGAGCAAACTCTCTATTAAATTTTTAACTAACACATTTAAGGCTATAATATTATCTCCTATTAATCATTACAGCTATGGTACTGGGAGAAGGTAAGAGTCGATCAATTGGATTCCAGGATAGATTATTCCGGTTGCAATAATCCATTAATTCAGTACTGGTATGAAATAAAGGCAAAGCAAGTGAACAACATTGCGTACGGACAAGGGAAGGTAAATGATTTATATTAATTTAAAAAATATTAACAGATATCATTCTTCTTGTGGTAAACAAAATATAACTCCCCTAAATCCTTAGATTGTTGATGATATCAAGTGTCCAATAAAAGGTATCAAGGTGAATCTAACTATGACAGATAATGAGTCTGCAACACAAGCTAGCCCAGAATCACAAAGTTGTGTTGATATGATACCTTATTATGAAATCTATTATGATTTTTTTCAGCCATACTGAAAATTATTCATTGCAGATGGAAGTACACAACATCATGAAGGATATTCTACATATGCAAGAAATGTTGGAAAGTCAATTCAATAACTTCACACAGGATTTTTGGACATGCATGGAAGCAACAGTACAAATGCTCATACAAAAGATCAAAATTCACTCACCAAAACAAGTCATTACATGTTTACTAGGTAAAGAAGAATGGAAGCAATTCAAAGCATTATTGAGCATGTACTACAAATAAAACAATTGTATAATATGTTGTAGGATGTGGAAGAGGTAGCAAAATACCAACTAGTTGATCATACGCAACAGTCAGTAGCAGGCAATGATTCTGAGTCCAATCAACACGATGCACCCTATGAAACGCAAATGGTACAAAGAAATTAATATTATTTCATTTCTGCTGACAAACATTTTACACAATTTTGTTCACATTATGGCAAGGTGAAAATGAACAAACCTTCTAAAATCTCACAACTCCTGAAGTAGCCAAGAGGTCCAACATGAAGTGAGTATAAATCAGCTTTTCAAAAAGATTACCTATACAACCTACGTGGTCAAAATAAGAGGAAAAAATTAATTTGAACGCAAAATACAATATTTCGAGGTAATTGTCCTCACTGTAACATCCCATTTTTGAAGCGCATGACTATAACTTCCATTTTTCTAGCATGTTGCGTCGAAGATGATCTTATCATTGACTACATCAATAAGATACCGGCCAATTGAATGGTGGTGCATATTGACTATGTGACCATACTACAAGAGACAATTTAAATTCTAACAAATCCTCAATGTGCAAAGGGAAAATACTTGGATGACATTGTAAGTTCAAGCAACTAAAAATTCCAAAATGGAAAAAATATATATTTTTAACTGAAACTAACCAACTTTAATTATCAGATCATGGATGCATACATTCGTTGTCTATGGAGTAATTGTAATACAAGAAGAGATGGCAAATTGTTCCTAGAGAAGGCCATAATAACATCTCTATTGAGTAGAGATGGACAAGTTAACAGTGATGCCAACTATGGAACACATGCATGGAATAAAAGCATGACAATTAGTTATCTACTACATGATATGGTAACACCTAATGCACTATATCACAAAAATGTTAATATTACTCCACCATACTTATGGTACAGTTGCCCTTGAACAGATTTTTTGCCCATAAATATAAAAGATACTCATTGGTACCTAGCGGTGGTAAATGCTAAACGACACGAGGTACATATATTTGACTTGTTACCTACATTACGCAAAGACTAACCTCATCGACCTGAACCAAAGAGTGGTGAGAAAAAATAATTAAATTTACTTTTATACCACATATGGTTAACGACATTCTATTATTTTGAACTGACATATTATTTCACTATATAACTGCTTGGAATGGAGAGAAACTTGTATATGGTTGCTAGCCAACCAGCAGTACCAAAGCATGATTGGCCTGACTACAACGTTATCTCATGGGACCAAAAAGAAATGGAGCATTTACCATGATAGCAAGATGGGTAGGTTTGACATGATCGATTACAAAAGATATCTATATGAATGCAGATCTTCTAAAGAAATAACCTAACAATTAAAATCTTGTAGTGTATCCTATGGCCTTTATGTCCTAAAGTTCATGCATGGAACATTGGACTGGATTTGGACTCCCAATGAAGATAACAAAGGAAACTTTATCAAATTTCTTTTTAATTCCATAATATTCAATCCCCTTCATGAACAGGTTTTTTTTAAAAATACAGGAAGATATAAACATGTTTAGAAGGAAGTTAGCAACAATTTTGGTGACATCGGATGCGAACAAGGTTGAAGGATGTCCATATAAATAAAGAAAAATGATAGGAAAGAAAAGTAGATAGTCATAAATTGTCCATGTACAATTATTGAATACATGATACAAAGGTATTTATGGCAAAATTAGCATATGTAATTCTTTAATTGTTAAGTAAACAACAATGAAATAAACAAAGATCGACCAAACAAACATGGTGCAGAGGATTAGCGAGCGATAAGTACCTCACGTGACATTCGGCTACTCGTGGCGGCGAACGATCTCACGATTCTAGTCCCAAATGCATACATATATTTTTCATTTTGGTCAAGCACATGGTAATTGTGAGATCATATGTATGATCATTGATAAGTGATGAACAAATTGGTTTGATATTGATAAGTGATACACACATTGGTTTTGATTGGTTTGAGTGGTCGAGCATTTTGGTCGAGTTGTCGAGCACTCTTGTTGGGCACTCAGTACTTAGCACTCGAGAAAATTCAGTATTTAGTCTCGAGAAAACATAGCACTCAAGAGAATTCAGCTCTTGAGAGTTTTTGGCACCCGGGAGAATTTCAGCACTCGGATTTTTGGATCACTTGGATTTTTGATGTTCGAGTCAGATCATATGCTTAAATTGTTTATTCAATAAATATACAATGTTTATGAATTATTGGAATATTTGAGTTAAGATGGAAAGAATTTATTGGACTAATTGAATCAAGTTAGAAAGAACTTATGCTCGGGGAAAGGGTTTCTTGGTTTATTCATATGCAGGCATTGCTTGAGGGCGAGTCGTGGTCGATGATGGGATCTAAACTAGGCTCGAGGAGGATCTGAGGTTCAGAACGGCCGACGATGTCATGTGGGACACTCGGGCTAGAGGATGCGACACGTAAAGATGAGGTTTTCATATGTCGTACATAGGATATGTGCGAATATAGAAAGGATACGAGGTGTCTATATGGTATACGCGGGATATATGCAGATATGGAAAAAGAGGAAAATTCATAAGGAGTTAGGATTTGAGGATTCGTAAGGGATATGGACTCCTAGTTGGATTATGATTCTAAAAGTTATTATTTTCGTGGCTCATGGTGGCAGCCATAAGGGATTATAAATAGACTAGAGGGGAGAGCAAAACAGATGATCGAAGAAGAGAAAAAAATTAGGGTTTAGCCTTTTGCTCTCCATCTAGGGCTTTGTACGTGATTTGGTGAGGGGTGCTCTGGATGTACCTTATAAATACTCTTATACAATAAAGATTTATCTTCAAGCATCAAGGAGTATGGTCTCGCGTTCTTTCTTCTTAATGTTCATCGGTTTACATCATTTTGGCTCATTCTGTGATTTCACTTTTACTTATGATTTAATTCAAATTAATTCATCTAAAACCTTACTAGGATATTAAGAAAGATATCGGCAAAGTTTCATTAGTTAATTCCTTGTATTTTAGAAGTATTTAAGGTTTTAATTTTCAGATCAGATCTATTCTGTTTTTACGCTACAGCAACTCCCAAGGATCATAACTTTTGATTGGAACTCGGATTTGAGTAAAACCACTTGGGACAGTTTCGTATTGAAGTCTAGTTTGTTGTATTAAAATTTAAAATCAATCTGAGTTACGGTTTTAAAGTTACGCTTGTTTTACCGTTCCTTAGTCAAGCTGTTTTCAGCTCTCGGGAGTGCTCTCGGAAATTTGCTGAGTCCTCGAGAAAGCCCTCAAGAAATTCAAGAACTCATCGGGAAATTTTCTGAGTCCATGGGAATTTCAGTCTGGTTGGGGATTTTACTGATTGGTCAGGAATTAGCTTTCTGATTTTATTTTTAGTGTCACTTTTAGGGTGCTACAATCATTCACCTCCCTCTGTTTGTCATGGTTAGCGTATTTTGATCTTACAATTAGTATTAAAGCTTGGTTTTTATTTTGTTTTTGATCGTAACCGATCTAAACAATCACCATGGTATCCAAGAGGTTCTCAACTAAGCCTTATATTTTTGATGGAATTGATTTTCAGTTTTAGAAAACAAAGATGGAGGCTTATATCATGTCATAGGGTTTTGATATTTAGAAAAATGTTTCAAAACCATATGATCCACCTTCTGATAATCAAGTTAATGACACTAATAAGGCTGCTTTTGAAGCAAATTGCAAAGCTCAAAACTTAATTATCAATGGTGTTGGGTGTTCTGATTTCGATTGTATTTCTCATTTTTCTTCTGCGCATGAGATATGGAATGCTCTTTGTGCCTATCATCAAGGCTGCTCCACAATCAAGGAAGTGCGCAAAGACATGTAAAAAAAGAGTACATGAAATTTGAGATGAAACCCGATGAAACCTTGGATGAATATTTTGCTCACGTTAACAAAATTCTTAGTACTCTTCGTTCAGTTGATTCTTCTTATGCTACTAATTATACTGATTCTGAAATTGCTAGACATTTGCTTAGTGGCCTTAATATGTTGGTTCAGGAGATGAAAGTTACATCAATTCAAGAGTCGGTAGACATGACTACTCTAACTTTGGATACTATTTATTTAAAATTGAAAACTCATGAATTGAATGTATTTTCACGCAAGATTTCTCTCAAGTCAATGGCTTTGATTTCTTCGCTTTCCAATGAGTCTTCTTCTTTTGTATCATCTTCGAGTATTTCTTTATCAGCTTTAAATGCCTTGTCTGATGAACAATTTGAGCAGTTTGCAGAGGAGGACTTAGCTTTGCTTTCTACAAAAGTCACTAAAGCCTTGAACAATGTAGGAAACAAAAGAAGAGGTGGTCCGGTTCGGTGCTTTGAATATGGTGAGGCTAACCATATTCGTTCTAACTGTCCTAAGCTCAAGAAATTTACAAAGGAAGACAAAGAGGACAGCAAACGCCCATTCAAAAAAGGTAAGATGAAGAACCGCAATTATAAGAAGATGGTGCATCGAGTTCTTGCCGTTCTCGATCAAGTTGATATGAGTGATGTGGACTTAATGAGCGATGAAAGTGAAGATGAAAGCCAAGGCAAAAAGAATGACCTGACTAGAATATGTCTCAAGGCAAGTGACATAGTAGGCTCCAGCGAGGATGAACTTTATAGTAACGAAAATGAGGTAAAACCTACTTATGATGATTTAGCTCGTGCTGTTGTTCGTCTTGATACTAGACTAAGAAAATGCAATAAGAAAGTTAAGAAATATGAACTTGTTATTGAATTACTCAATTCTAAAATTGATAGGCTCAAGTCTCTTATTCCTGATGATGATTCATGCAAATTATGTGATTCTTTACAATTTAAAATTATTGCATTAAGAGATATTCATATTTTTACTCTTCATAAGCTCAATGATAAAATTATAAAAAATGAATCTTATTTTGCTATTGGTACTACTATGCTTTCTTGAGTTGTTGATAAACTTTTTGTTATCAAGAACTATCTGAAAAAGATAAAAGTTACTTTGTGTGCTAGTTCCTTAATAAATGCTTTATATTGTAGCAAACTCAAACAACTTAAGAACTCAACCATTATGAAACATGATTCAACTTCTTATTCAAACTGTTCATTGCTTGAATTGAAACTGCAAGATTCTTATGGAAGAGTTAAACTTTTGCAAAATGACTTACTTACTCATGAGACGTTGTCTTATTCAAACTGTCGTAAACAAAAGAGCATTGCTAATATTTGTAAAAATTATGTTGCTTTAATAAAAGAAGTTGATTATCTGCAAAGATCCTTGTAACATTTTTTAGTTGGTAAAAAGAACCTTAACATGTTATTGGATACATCTAAAGTAAGCACAAATCATAGGGGACTAGGTTTTAATACACGTGCTTATTTTACTTCTCATCAACCTACTGTAATCAAGGTTATTCAAAGAGGTTAGATTAAGATTAAACCAGAACCAAAGCAAACAGTTTTTAAATCTGCTGGAACATTGCCAAACATAGCAACTTTAAGTACAATTGCTTCTGTATCTAAAACAACTAAACTTGCGAAGTATAATTGTACACATTGTGAAAAGGATAAACATTTGGTTTAATTTTGTTTTAGACTTGCAAGACAACAGAAAAAGAACAGGAAAAAAATCATTTACTAAACATAAGTAGCAATGGTCATTTGTGGAATCTAGTAGAACAGTCGGGCCAAAACATTTGAGGTGGTCGGGTTGACCTCAATCGATGGTCAGACCAAGTGTTAATCGGTGGTTTGATCAACAACGCCCTATTTTGGTAAGAGGTGAAAGTGACACTGTTTTTGCTCAAGGATTTTTGCCTACTGGTGTTTCTGGTCGGGTGTCTTAGTGCTGGATTCTAAAATTTCTTTTAACTAACCCCAGTACTGAGACCTCAACATCTTCTCGTGTGTAGGCCTCGAGAGCGAGGAAGGAGAACATATGGCTAGTAGACTCCGGATGTTCACACCACATGTCCGGTGACAAAAATTGGTTCTCCTCCCTCACACGTGCATCCCGGTCTAAATCAGTGACTTTTGGGGACACCTCTACTAGCGTGATCATTGCAAAAGATACAGTCAAGGTAAGTGATAAATTTATGTTTAAAGATGTAGTTCTTGTTGATAATCTAAAATATAACTTTCTTTCTATATCACAAATGATTGATGAGGATCTTGAGGTGTACTTTAAAAATCTGGTTGTAAAGTTCTTGATGCTTCCGGTGATCTTGTGTTTGAGATTTTATGTTTTGAAAGAGTTTTTAAAGCTGATTTTGATTCACCATCATCTTCTAAGATTAAATGTCTAGTTGCCAATGATTCTAAATATTTATTCTTCTAGCATCGTAGACTTGACCATGTTGGGTTTGATCATCTTACTCGTGTTAGTGGTTTGGATCTTATTAGTGGCTTACTGAAATTTAAATGTGTTGGTGATTTAGTTTGCTCTTCTTGTCGTCATGCCAAAATGGTTTCTAGCTCACATGCTCTTATTACCTTGGTTATGACAAATGCACCTGGTCAACTTTTACATATCGATACTGTTGGATCAGCTCGAGTTCAATCTATTGGGGGAAAGTGATATGCTCTTGTCATTGTTGATAATTTCTCTCGATACTCTTGAGTTTTCTTCATAGCATCTAAGGATGAAGCTTTTGCTCTTTTTCAAAACTTGGTTCTTAGACTTTCTGTTGAACTCGTAGGAGCACTTAGAGGAATTAGAAGTGACAATGGTACTAAATTTAAGAGTTCATCTTTTGAGTACTTTTGTGCAAAAAGGGCATTAAACATCAGTTTTCCTCACCCAGAGTTCCACAATAGAATGGTGTCATTGAAAGAAAGAATAGAACTTTGGTTGAGATGGCTAGGACTATCCTAGATGAACATCAAACTCCTAGGAAGTTTTGGGCCAAAGCAATTTCTGCAGCATGCTATATTTCAAACAGAGTTTTTTTGCGATCAAAGCTACGCAAAACTTCTTATGAGCTTCGGTTTGGTCGTAGGCCTAGTGTTTCTCACTTGAGAGTTTTTGGGTGTAAATGCTTTGTGTTGAAATCTGGAAATTTGAATAAATTTGAAGCAAGATCTCAAGATGGCATTTTTCTTGGTTATCCCGCTTATACTCATAGCTACCGTGTACTTGTGTTAGAAACTAACAAGATTGTGGAGACTTGTGAAGTCACTTTTGATGAGGCTAGTCCTGGTACTAGACCTGATTTTTTAGGTACAGGTGCACAGATTCAGAGGGAGGATGAGAGCATCTTTGTTGAAAAAAGTGATGACGAAGACGTTGATGCGGTTAGCGGTCAGACCAACGTCCAGGTCGGGACCGACCAGCACCTCGAGGCAGTCGAGGAGCAATACCGACCATAAGGAGATGAAGTCTTGATAACTTCAGATGTTCCTTAAGAGATCACTTCGACCCTCAAAGATATTGTATAAGATACTTCTCGAGATGTTTTTGCTCCCTTGCACATTCAACGTCAACATCCTCTTGAACAAATAATTGGTAATCCCTATGAGCGTGTCACTCGTTCAAGGTTTGTGTCTCCTCACTCTTATGCTCATTCAGCTTTTGTAGCTTTTTTTGAACTGAAAGATATCTCTCATGCTCTAACTGATGAATCATGGATCAATGCCATGCATGAAGAACTTGAAAACTTTAACGCAATAAAGTCTGGAATTGGGTTGAACCACCTCAAGGACATAACATTATTGGAATTAAATAAGTTTTTCGAAATAAATAGAATAAGGATGGTTTAATTGTTAGAATCAAAACTAGGCTTGTTGCTCAAGGATTTACTGATAGAAATATACCCAAGAGAATTCTGGGGGAACCAAAAGTTCTGGCTTGACACCGGAAGTTCCGGGTTCAGGAGCATCCGGAAGTTCTGATTTGACCAGAAGTTTTGGGCCAGCCCTAGTTTTGGTTTCTAAAGGAACCAGAAGTTCTGGTTTGACTGGAAGTTCCGGGCCCACCTGAAAAGTGAATTCTGGACGAACCAGAATGTTATTTTCGGAAGTTTCGGGTGTGGACCAAAACTTCTGGGCCAGACGAATAGATTAGATCTGTTGGGCTTTAATACTGATTAAATGTCCATGAGAGGGCACTATATAAGGAGAGGAGGGGCTAGGACAAAAAGACTGCTGTTGGTTGTTGCTTCGACCTAACCCTAGCCGGCATCTCTCCTGGCTACACCAGTTGTGGCCATCTCTCCCCTAATCTCCCGCGTGGTACTAGTATATCAGCGTGAGGTGATCTCGTCTCTGTACATGTGGATACCGTAGAGGCACCGCTGCTGCTGCGGTGCTGATCTTCCCGTGGAGATCGCCAGACTACGTCGTCTTCATCGTGGACGAACGGATGAAACTGAGCAGAGCTGATCGAGAACGCGCTTCATCAACTATACTTTCACTGCCCTAGCGTGTTTCGTGGCTAGAGGTAATGATCTATGATTCTATTACACGCATGACTCCTGGGCGAATGGGGTAAATTTTTTGAAATTAACGCTAGCGTAGCCTCTCCATAACCCAATAGTGGTATCAGAGCCTACGTGCATAGTGTTCGATCTGGATCAATCACATATAGGTGATATGTGGTGGAAATAGATTAGATCTATTAGTTTTGCGTTGGATTTTTGGAAGTTCTAGGTGTGACTCAGAAGTTCCGGGCCGAAATAAACTTCATACAGAAGGTTATTTTCGGAAGTTCCGGGTGTGATCCGAAAGTTTTGGGCCAAAATAAATTCGACCCAGAAGGTTGATTTCAGAAGTTCTAGGTTTGACTTGAAAGTTTCGGGCCCTTCGACCGAAAGTTCCGGGCCTTTGAGCCGGAAGTTCTAGGTCTTGTTCAGTCATGTGTAGATTCTATGCCTAACATATTTTTGCAGAGAATGTTGTGACTGGTACGGCCTTGTGATGTATATGATGCATACGTGTAATTTTCATGACATGCGTGTCATGGTTAATTGCAGCCCAAGGCTATTCTGTTGTTGTACGACCTGTAAGTCGACATGTGATGCTTCTGCTCAAGTAGTTAGTATAGTGCTATTAGGTGCAATAGACTGATATAAGTTTATGGAGGCCTGAAGCATGATGACCCGAAGGACAGGAACCATGGAGATGGAGATCACCATGTAAAAAGGGCCATACTATGTCACAGTTAATATGATTGCCTGTGATGTTTACTTATGTTCCTGTCATACTATTCCTTCATGTTTCCATGTGCAGAAAATTAAGAGTCATACTATTCTGTCATAATATGATTGCGGTAGGCATCGTCACCATGTTAGAATAGTTTTTCTCAGAAAATTAAGAGTCTTTGATGCCTTTTCCAATAGCTGCACCTACAAAGGTTTTGATCATTGCATGATAGGTCTGCCAAAGTAGGGTGCCATCTTTTATCTTAATCAGTTAGGGTGGATGTCGGACACCCACATACATAGTATTGGTTTGCTTAACAAAGCTATCAAAACGGTTTTAGGCTTTGGGGCATGGAGTTGAGCGTCGAGGCATTGGATGTCACCCCAACGAACAAGAGTCACATAGGGATGTGATTAGCAAGTTGTTGCTTACCTATGTCACTAATCTTCTGGCAGTGATGCCCAAGCTCACTAGGAGTTAGTTGAATATGGATCTTGTCCCATGACATGTCGTAAGGGGGAAAACGATTATATATTATATAGTGGAGCATCTTTTATTTTACAGAAGATTCACATAGCATAGTGCTAAAACTTGTATTTTTGTTGTAGATCATGGCACCTACTGCTAAGAATACTTCCACTTTTAATTTACGATCAATTCTTGAAAAGGAAAAGCTTTCTAGAACAAACTTTATTGACTGGTATAGAAACTTGAGAATTGTTCTCAAACAAGAGAAAAAGAAATATATTCTAGAGGAACCCCATCCTAATGAACCAAAATATTTGGCCACGGATGTGATTCTCCTGTCGCTCCCTGTGAGCTTCGAGCCGTTCATTTTGAATTTTCATATGAACAGCATGGAGAAAAGCATGGCTGAATTACATGGGATGCTAAAGACTACTGAGGATAGCATTAAAAAGAATTCTAGTCATGTGATGATGGTTCAGAAGGATAGCAAGAAGAGAAAACGAAAGGGAAATGCTAAAGCTTCAGGTGTGATCTCGAGCTCTAAGTCAAAACCAGCTGGAAAGTCCAAGACTAGCCCTGCTAGTTCTAACACTTGCCACCACTGCCATAAGACTGATCATTGGCGGAGGAATTGCATGTTGTATTTGGAAGAACTTAAGAAAAAGAAGAGAAGTGTGACTTCTACTTTAAGTATAAATGTTATTGAAATTAATCTTGTTACTCGTCCAAGTGATTCATGGGTATTTGATATCGGATCAATGATTCATACTTGCAAATCATTGCAGGGGCTGAATAGGACAAGGAAGTGCGCAAGAGGCGAGTTGGATGTCCGCATCGGTAATGGTGTAAAAGTTGCTGCGTTGGCCATCGGCGTTTATTCTTTATCACTACGCTCAGGATTAGTTTTGGATTTGAATAATTATTATTTCATTTCTGCCTTGGGCAGAAACATTATCTCTTCTTCATGTTTAGAGAAAGACGGTTTTGAATTCGTAATAAAGAACAAGTGTTGTTTGATATTTTTGGATGTATGCTCTATGGTGTTTGTCCATTGTTGAATGGTTTATATATTCTGAATCTTGAGGATACACATGTTTATAACGTTAATACCAAGAAGTCTCAGCTTAATGATTTGAATCCTACTTATGTTTGGCATTATCGTTTAGGTCATATAAATGAGAAGCGCTTGCAGAAGCTCCATAAAGATGGGCTTTTAGAGTCATTTGATTTCGAATCGTTTGACACATGTGAGTCTTGCTTACTTAGCTAAATGACTAAGACACCTTTCACTGGTCAAAGTGAGAGGGCAAATGAATTGTTGGCCATTGTACATACTGATGTCTGTGGACCAATGAGTTCTATAGCCAGATATGGTTTTTCATACTTCATTACTTTTACCGATGACTTTAGTAGATTTGGTTACATCTACTTAATAAGGCATAAGTCAGTATCATTTGAAAAGTTCAAGGAGTTCTAGAATGAGGTACAAAATCATACAGGTAAGACAATTAAATTTCTGCGATCTGATCGTGGAGGTGAATATTTGAGCCATAAGTTTATTGATCATCTAAAGCAGTGTGGAATTGTTCCACAGCTGACTCCACCAGGCACGCCCCAATGGAATGGGGTGTCCGAGTAGAGGAACCAAACTTTGTTAGACATGGTTCGGTCAATGATGAGTCAATCTGATCTTCCATTGTCCTTTTGAGGATTTGCTCTAGGAACTACTGCTTTCACATTAAACAGAGTTCCATCTAAATCTGTAGAGAGGACACCATATGAGATATGGACTGGGAAGTGTTCTGGGTTATCTTTTCTAAAGATATGGAGTTGTGAGACCTATGTAAAACATTTGACGTCTGATAAGCTCACTCCTAAATCTGATAAATGCTTCTTTGTGGGGTATCCTAGGGAAACCAAATGATATTACTTCTATAACAGGGAAGAAGGCAAAGTGTTTATCGCTCGGAATGGTATCTTTCTAGAGAAATAGTTTATCTCGAAAGGGGTTAGTGGGAGCAAGGTGCGACTCAAAGAGGTTCGAGAACCACTAGAAAGTGTTTCAGCTCCTACTGAACCGCAACTCAATATACAAGATATTACAGAACCTGTTGTTGGGACACCAGCCCCACATCGGTCAGAAAGATTGAGTCATGTGCCCAAGCGGTTTACATTTTTAACCACTAGGCAACGCGATATATTATTGTTGGACAATGATGAACCTAAGACCTATTCGGAAGCGGTGTTGGGACCAGACTCTGAGAAATAGCATGGAGCCATAAGATTCGAGTTAGAATCCATGTGAGAGAATCAAGTTTAGAACTTGGTCGATCCACCTGATGGTGTAAAAACTATTGAGTGTAAATGGATTTTCAAGAAAAAGATAGACGTTGATGGAAATGTTCACATCTATAAAGCACGATTGGTGGTGAAAGGTGTCAGGCAGATTCAAGGTGTTGATTATGATGAAACGTTTTTGCCCGTCGTAATGCTAAAGTCTATTCGGATCATCCTAGCAATTGCCACATATTATGACTATGAGATATGGCAAATGGATGTCAAAACGGCTTTCCTTAATAAAAATCTAAGTGAGCATGTGTACATGACACAGCCTGAAGGTTTTGACGATCAAAAGAATGCTGGAAAAATTTGCATGCTGCAAAGGTCCATTTATGGGTTGAAGCAAGCTTCTCGGAGTTGGAATCTTGGTTTTAATGAAGTGATCAAAGGGTTTGGTTTCATCAAGAATGAAGAAGAGCCTTGTGTTTGCAAAGAGACTAGTGGGAGCGCACTTGTATTTCTGGTCTTATATGTGGATGATATATTGTTGATCGGAAATGATACTAGATGCTGTTAAATCTTCGTAATGAAAAAGTTTTTCAATGAAAAATCTTGGAGAGGCAGCATACATATTGGGCATAAAGTTCTATAGAGATAGATGGAGAAGGCTAATTGGATTAAGCCAAAGCATGTACATTGACAAGGTATTGAAATGGTTCAATATGCAGAATTCCAAGAAAGGTTTTCTGCCAATGTCACATGGTATTATGCTCAGCAAGAGTCAGTGTCCTTCGATACCTAATAAGCTGGAGAAGATGAGTGCGATCCCGTATGCCTTCACAATCGGATCCATCATGTATGCCATGCTTTGTACACGTCTAGATGTTTTTTATACTCTAAGTGTTACGAGCAGATACCAATCAAACCCAGGTGAAAGTTACTAGGCAATAGTAAAGAGTATCCTTAAGTACTTCAGAAGAACTGATGATATGTTTCTAGTCTATGAAGGTGAGGAGGAGCTCATTGTAAATGGTTACACCGATGCAAGCTTCTAAACCGATAAGGACGATTTGCGATCACAGTCTGGATTTATGTTTTCCCTCAATGGAGGCGCAGTGAGTTGGAAGATTTCCAAGCAAGAAACGGTTGCAGATTCAGCAACGGAAGCCGAGTACATTGCAGCTTCTGAAGCTGCGAAGGAGGCTGTTTGTCGTTGCGTAAGAATAACAGTATCCTTGGGGGATACCCGAGGACTAGATTTGTGTAGGTATATGGGGAAGACTACGATCGAGATTAAATGATTGCCTCACAAACAACGAGAGACATGAGATTTTAGACAGGTTCAGGCCTCCTGGAGGATAATAGCCCTAATCCTGTGTGCTTGTATGCGTGATTGCTCAAAAAAGAACCCCCCTCTTAAATGGTGCCCCCAATCCCTTTATATATATTGTAGGGATTGGGGGTTACCGTTTAGGGTTTGAACAACCCCTTTAACCCCATTAAATTGGTTTAAATCACCTAGGATCGTGGGCTAATAAATACAGCGGTTATGCGCTACATTAATTTGACTGTTACGCCCTGGAGTTTATTGCTATTAATGAGGTTGAACGACTGTTGAAAGAGGCTTCCGAGTCCTAGCGGTCGGACGTCCATCCGAGTCTAGCCGGTCAAGCATCCTCCCGAGTCCTTGTGGTCGGCACCCCTTCCATGTCGTAATTAATACTCTGTCCTTCTGACCCAATCTTCTGTCTAATCACCATAAATGTACTCGAAAAGTACCCCGGGGTCATATCCCCGACACTGTTTGGATCAGAAAATTTATTTCTGAGCTGAGGGTTGTCCCTAGTGCGTCTAGTCCAATAGACCTCTATTGTGATAATAGTGGTGCCATTGCGCAAACCAAGGAGCCTAGGTCACACCATAAGTCTAAGCATATACTACGGCGCTATCACCTCATCCGAGAGATCATAGATAGAGGTGATGTATAGATATGTAAGGTGCACACGGATTTAAACATTGCCGATCCATTGACAAAGTCTCTCTCACAGTATGTGACTTATGCTAATGTATTTTGGATAATTAGTTATCTTGTTCTTAGATACATATATTTTACATTGATCAGAAAGTATGCGACTTATTTGTGGAACTCTTTGTTTTACGATGTTATTCTAAAACGATCCCTAATCTTATATTGTCATGTGGGATAGTGATGATTCATAGATTAGCACATTTGATTGATTGATGATCATGTTTCATGGATCATAGATATGGAGATATCTAATCAGTGATGTAAACACATGTTAGAGAACATGTTGTTGGATAGACCCACTTTGAGATACTGCTGGGATTGTTATTTTGAATGTGCCATCAGTTGTTCTCAAATGGTATACCTGTAGAATCGTTAAACCTAAGATCGTCATTGATTCTAGAATGTGTAGTAACACACTTAGGGGCTTCCAAACGTTATTCCGTAACTGGGTAGTGATAAAGGTTGGTTTCAGGTATATTATAAAACATGTCATGGGATGTGAGCGGTCAAGATGGAATTTACCCCTCCTAAATAACGGGAGAGACGTCTCTGAGCCCATCGAGATAGTTGGATTGGGAAAGTGCATGGCCATGCCACTATGATTAAAGAGTTAATCATAATTAATCCACTACTTGATCGAGTGAAGTGTCGAGCTATCGTAAGGGAGGCATAAATCTCGCCTTGAGCTTGACTGATGTCGTGTGGTAAGGGATTGGTGCGTGAGTATATCAAGGTTCAGAAAATATAATTTTGATTTTGTATGCTTTCAGGGGTTAATATGTGCTGCTAGGTATTGCTATTGATTTGTGATCCAGAAAGAGTTTTCGGGTAGCGGCCGTTTGCATATGAACCTATCGGGTCACACGCTTAAGGGGAAGAGATTTAAAGCTTACAAGAATTGGCTCTTATGCAAGTGGGAGATTGATGGAAATATGCCCAAGAGAATTCTGGGGAACCAGAAGTTCTGGCTTGAGGCTGGAAGTTTCGGGTTCTAGAGCATCCGGAAGTTTTGGTTTGATCAAAAGTTCTGGGCCAGCCCTAGTTTTGGTTTCTAGACGAATCGGAAGTTCTGGGCCCGCCTAAAAAGTGAATTCTGTTCAAGCTAGAAGTTCTGGTTAGACCGAAAGTTCCGGGTCGGAATAAATTCGATACAGAATTTTATTTTTGGAAGTTCCGGGCGTGGACCAGAACTTTCAGACCAGACGAACAGATTAGATTGGTTGGGCTTTAATATTGATTAAAGGCTCATGAGAGGGCACTATATAAGGAGAGGAGGGGCTAGGACGAAAAGGCTGCTGTTGGTTGTTGCTTCGACCTAACCCTAGCCGCCATCTCTCCTGGCTACACCAGTTGTGGCCATCTGTCCCCTAATCTCCTGTGTGGTACTAGCATACCAGCGTGAGGTGATTCCATCTCTGTACGTATGGATACCGTAGAGGCACTGCTGCTACTGCGAAGCTGATCTTCCCGTGGAGATCGTCAGACTATGTCGTCTTCATCGTCGACGAACGGACGAAACTGAGTGGAGCTAATTGAGAATGCGCTTCATCAACTCTACTTCAGCTGCCCTAGCGCGTTTCGTGGCTAGAGATAGTGATCTATGATCCCATTACACGCATGGTTCCTAGGTGAACAGGGTAAAATTTTTGAAATTAACGCTAGCGTAGCCTCTCCATAACGTAACATTTACTTAGGTGGAAGGTTTGGATTTTGATAAAACATTTGCTCTTGTCGTTAGAATTGAAGCTATTAGAGTTCTTTTAGCCTTTGCTGCATCTAAAGGTTTTAGATTGTATCAAATAGATGCTAAAAGTGCTTTTCTTAATGGTTTCATAAATGAGGAAGTTTATGTTAAGCAACCACCTAGTTTTGAAAATCTAAAGTTTCCAAATCATGTTTTCAAGTTGTCTAAAGATTTGTATAGTTTAAAACAAGCACCTAGAGTATGGTATGATAGGTTGAAAACTTTTTTGCTTGAAAAATGTTTTGTTATGAGAAAAGTAGATAAAACTTTGTTTCTTTTCAAATAAGGAAATGATCAACTTTTTGTACATATTTATGTGGATGATATTATCTTTGGTTGTTCATCTCATGCTTTGGTTTCGAAGTTTTCTGAGACTATGTGTAGAGAGTATAAGATGAGTATGATGGACGAGTTGACGTACTTTTTGAAACTATAAATCAAGTAAACAAAAGATAACACTTTTATTCATTAGAGTAAGTACACAAGGATTTTCTTCGGTGTTTTGACATGGAAAATTTAAGACAATTTCTACACTGATGGGAGCTACTTCTACTTTGGATTCCGATGAGGATGATGAGCCTGTTGATCAACAAGAATATCGCAGCATGATGGCATACTTTTGTATCTCACTACATCGAGGCCGGACATTTAATTTTCTGTTTGTTTGTGCACTCGATTTCAAGCTTCTCCTCGTGTTTCACGTTGTCAAGCTATCAAGCGTATACTCATGTATCTCAAGTTTACTTAAGAATTTGGCATTTGGTACTCTACTTTCTCAAGTGTTAGTTTAAGAGCTTTTTCTGATGCTGATTTTAGAGGTTATAGAATTGATAGAAAGAGTACTAGTGGTACATGTCATTTCTTAGGAACATCACTTGTTGCTTGGTCATCTAGAAAACAATCTTCTATTACACAATGCATTGCTGAAGCTGAATATGTCGCTGCTGCTAACTGTTGCTCATAAGTTCATTGGTTTATTTCTACACTCAAGGATTATGAGATTAATTGTGATCGTGTTTCACTTTATTATTATAACACAAGTACTATAAATATTGCTAGAACCCGGTGCAACACTCTAGAACAAAGCATGTTGATATTAGATATTATTTTCTTAGAGATCATGTGGAGAAAGATGATGTTGTGCTTCTTTTTATTGACACTGAGTTACAATTGGTTGACATTTTCACTAAACCTTTGAATTCTTCTTGCTTTGCTTTTCTTCATGGGGAGTTGGGCGTTGTTCATCCAATGGGTTTGTTTTAAGGGGAGTTTGCTTTTTCATTTGTATCAGAATACATTCATGTTTATTTTTTGTAAATTGTTTTTATTCTAAAAAAACAAAAACAAAACAAAACATAGAGCTTTGATTTTTTACCTTTAGTTAATCTTTGTACTTGCTAGCAATATTTTGTGAAGTTGATGGATCACTAGTCTTGCTTTCATGTCTTTTTGTCTTTTTATGAGCCTATGATGTAGTTTTTGAGGGATATGACGCATGACACATACAAATCTAAGTGAAAGATAAAGATATATGTTGCGCTGATCTGGTGGCTAGTTTGAGTTAAGTATGCTTAAACATGTTCTAGCTGTGTTTATTTCACCAGAATAGTGCTTTCAATTTTAGTACCGACAGTACTATAGCTCATGCAATGTCAAAAATAATAAAATCTGAATAAAAAAAGGAGAAAAGAAAGTGTGTAGAAGCACAGAAAGTTCAAAAAGAAAAGAAAGTGTGCAAAAACACAGAAAAAACTGCATTCATGAAAAAATATTTTGCCTAGGTCGCCTTACGAGACTACTTATCATTGCACTTTGATATGAACTTGAAGATGATCATAGATGACCAGACCATTGAAATAGGAACTGCTTGTGTGTGCAAGAACCTCACAATAGGTCATGTGATCGAAGCTCAGGTGGCACCATCTGTCTCTGGATCAGTGATCGTTGTGTTGAGATAGGCACTTGTGAAAATTTCATATAAAAGTTGCATATACCAATTCTGAAATTTTCAATGACTATGAATTGCACTTTTAAGAGCATTAAGTGCTATTTTAGTTTTGTGGACGTGGCTAAATTGTGTGTGAGGTATTTCTCTTAGATTGGTCCTAGTGAAAACTAATATTATAAATCATTGAAATCATTCAATCTTAGTGCTAATTTGAACTTGAGAATGATGGCTTAATTTGATCTTGAGGCTTTAAGGCTTGATTGTTAGCTGGTTGATCTATCTATTTCATTTGTGTTGCAAACCTTATCACGTGGATTGCTTTTGGTACACTTCAAAGCTCTCAAATCAAGAAATAAAAATGACGTTTTCATGATAATTTCTCTCTTTTGTTTCACTTGATGATATCATTGTCAAACGGGGAGAAATATTTAGGGGGAGAAGTTGGTTTTTGATAAAATCATTGTCTTTTGCAATCAAATTTTGAGGGAGTTTTATTCATCATTCTTTGCAAATACTTTGGGAGAGAAAAACTTATGCTTGTGCTTTGAAAAATCAAAAACTTCTTCGTACTTTTTAATGGTGTTGCTAATGTATTCATCAAGGGGGAGATTGTGAGATCATGTGTATGCTCATTGATAAGTGATGAACAAATTGATTTGATGTTGATATGTGATTCACAAATTAGTTTTGATTGGTTTGAGTGGTCGAGCATTTTGGTCGAGTTGTCGAGCACTCTTGTCGGACACTCAGCACTTAGCACTCGAGGAAATTCAGCACTTAGTCTCTAGAAAACATAACCCTCAAGAGAATTCAGCTCTCGAGAGTTTTTAGATTTTTGATGATCAAGTCAGATCATATGCTTTAAATTGTTTATTCAATAAATACACAATGTTTATGAATGATTAGAATGTTTGAGTTAAGTTGAAAAGAATTAATTGGACTAATTGAGTCAAGTTAGAAAGAACTTGTGCTTAGGGAAAGGGTTTCTTAGTTTGTTCATGTGTAGGCATTGCTTGAGGACGAGTCGTGGTGGATGACAGGATCGAAACTAGGCTCGGGGAGGAGCTTAGGTTTAGAACGATCGAGGATGTCATGTGGGACGCTCGGGCTAGAGGATGCAGCACGTGAAGACGAGATTTCCATACGTCATACATGGGATATGTGCGAATATGGAAAGGATGCAAGGTTTTCATATGGCATTCGTGGGATGTGTGCAGATATAGAAAAAGAGGAAAATTCAGAAGGAGTTAGGATTTGAGGATTCGTAAGGGATATGGATTCCTAGTTGGATTAAGATTCCAAAAGTTATTATTTTTATGGCTCATGGTGCCAGCCATGAGGGATTATAAATAGACTAGAGGGGAGAGCAAAACAGATGATCGAAGAAGAAGAGAAAAAATTAGGGTTTAGCCTTTTGCTCTCCATCTAGGGCTTTGTACGTGATTTGGTGAGGGTTGCTTTGGATGCACCTTGTAAACACTCTCATGCAATAAAGATTCATCTTCAAGCATCAAAGAGTGTGATATCATGTTCTTTCTTCTTAATGTTCATCGGTTTATATCGTTTTGGCTCATTCTATGATTTTGCTTTTACTTGTGATTTAATTTGAATTGATTTATCTAAAACTTTGGTAGGACATTAAGAAAGAGATCTGCAAAGTTTCATTGGTTAATTCCTCTTATTTTAGAAGTAATTAAGGTTTTAATTTTTGGATCGGATTTGTTCTATTTTTACGCTGCAGCAACTCCTAAGGATCATAACTTTTGATTGGGAACTCGGATTTGAGTGAGGGACAGTTTTGTATTGAAGTCTAGTTTATTGTGTTAAAATTTCAGATCAATCCGAGTTACGGTTTAGAGTTACACTCGTTTTATCGTTCCTTGGTTAGGCTGTTTTCAGCTCTCGAGAGTGCTCTCGGAAATTTGCTGAGTCCTCGAGAAAACCCTCAGGAAATTCGAGAACTCCTCAGAAAATTTTGTGAGTCCTCGGGAATTTTAGTCTGGTCGGGGATTTTGCTGATTGGTCGGGAATTAGCTTTCTGATTTTGTTATTGGTGTCAGTTTTGGGGTACTACAACCATTCACCCCCCTCTAGTTGTCGTGGTTAGCGTATGTCAATCTTATAGTAATTTGTAGTACATTAGAGAAAACACAAATATTAAGATATAAAATGCAAATCATCACTCATTAGATCTAGAGTCACACGCGGATCAGATATTTCACGATTGCACTCTTGCAGTTGGGAAGACAGTAGATGAAGGCAGCCATGTGCTAGCGGCGTGGAGGTAGAAGGCATCGGGGAGGGGACATGCAGCGGGGAAGTGAGAGGCGGCGAGGCACGGAGGCAGAAGGCACCAGGGAGGGGATAGGCAGCGGGAAGACAAGAGGCGGCGCGACGTGGAGGCAGAAGGCGCCGGGGAGGGGACATGCAGTGAGGAGGTGAGAGATGGCTGTGAGCCAGTGCAGTGGAGGTGGAAGGCACCGGGGAGGGGACAGGCAGCGGCGAGGCGAGAAGCGGCAGGGAGTCGGCTGCGAGCCAGCGTAGCAGAGTCAGAAGGCGACGTGGAGGCAAAAGGCGGTGGGGAGGCGACAAGGAAGCGAAGGTGGTGGCATTGGCCACTGGGTGCCTTCATGCTAGAGGCTCCGTTCTAGAAGATTACATTGCTAGGGTTTACAGATACAAAATTACCACTTTATCCCTCCACATCAAAAAAAATTTGGATGATTTTGTCCTCTGTATTACTACCACTTATTAGATTAGTAGTAGAAATTAATCTGAATATATCAAGAAATAAAGATCAATAGTTAAGATGTATTCTACATATGCTTACTTAACAACAAAAGGCCGTGGCCTCATTCAAATGAATAAAAGACTCGCTCCGGCAGATAGCATAAATGACAAAATGCACATTTATTAGGCTTGTCGAGGCTCTAAAAATTATTGGATCCGTCTATACACGAGAAGACAGTGTCACCGGTTTGGTCGAATCCAAATGGGAAAGCTACCTCCTAGATGTCTCCTATTACAATGTGGAAATTATACAACTTTTGGAAAAGAAAAGAACTACATATTAGGGTTATTGTGCTATTCCCCCTTTATTAGCCTGCATTTAGTTGCGAGGACGGGATGGGATGGGATAGGACGATCCCTCTTTTCTTGGCGTTTGGTTGTGAGACAATTGGGACGGAATTGTCCCACGAGCAAAATATTGCAGCAAGATTCGGGATGAAGCTGTCCCCTAGAAACGAGCGGACAGGGGCGTTCCACTTTGCCCATGTCTAGCTCCGTCTCCTTCACGTCGTGGAGCATGGAGGCCAGAGGCAGGGCGGCGTGCAAAGGCCAGAGGCCAGGGCGGCGTCAGGTGCCCAAGGCGACGCTGGAGGCTAGAGGCAGGGTGGCGCGCGGAGGCCAGGGTCACATGGCTAGGGAGTCATTGGCACTACCATAGAAACGATCTTTAGTGACAGAGCTTTACTGACGGATTAGTGACACGTGTTAGTAATACACTTCTAGTGATGGACTGTTTTTTACACACGTTAGTAATGTTATATTATTAGTGACGGGTCATAGTGTGGCCCGTCACTAAAGAGGGAGCACACCCATTAGTGATGGGTCACACTGTGACCCATCACTAAAGGGTAGCAGCAGTTGTGATGGGTCATGTTGTGACTCGTCACTAAAGAGGGGCACCCCCATTAGTGACGGGTCATACTATCACCCATCACAATAGGCTGTGCTCTTTAGTAACGTGTGTTATTTTACCTGTGTCACTAAAGAGCCCGTAACCCTAAGGCTACTATTAGTGACGTGTTTTAGTGATAATCGTCACTAATGATAAGTATTTAAGCAGCGCACGAGCTTATATCCACCGAGCTCCGCACTTATTGCTCCTACCCGTCACTGACTTCACTCTTGTCCCATAACTACTGACCTGCCACAGTTAAGTCCCGCAACCACTGACCGGCTGACCACACACGCGCCTAGGGATGGTGACCCGCACTGTTATGTGCTCTGGTGCACCGCCTAGAATCGTTGCTATCACCAACGTCCGTCCGAAGGTATTTTTTCCAATATTAATGCACCACCATATTTTTCCAATATATATATGTTAAACAAAGTGAAATAATAAGTGAATTAACAACTAATTAATCTTTGCTATGAATTAATTTTGTTACATATTTTAATATATTATAATATAATATAAATACATGGTAAATTATCAGAGTCGCGCAACTGATTACATCATCTCCTGTTCGGGAGTGTTGGATTATAAATATGACCGGGCAACTGGTCATATTTATAGAAAGACGCTCCTAAATTGTCCACACACTTTGGATAGTTTGGGGATGTGCGGCCCACGTAGTTAGATCCCGTGGTCCCATACGGTTCTAGAGAGAGTTTTAGTGGTGTCTCCCTATTATTCTCCGGATACACAACCCTCTCGATCCCAAGTCAAGGTGTGTATTTAGAGAACAGTGGAGAGATGCTACCGAAATTCTCTCTAGAACCATATGGGACCACGGGGTCTAGCAACGTGGGCCACACATCCTTGCCTATTAGTGCCCAAAGCATGCTTTAATTGCCGCAAGTCGTAAACTAGGATATGATGGTTGTTTTTTGATAAATTTGTAGATGCCAACAACAAGGAGCTGGATGTATCTTGTTTGCCGTACTTGTAATGAATACTTAAGTGGGGTGAAGTCTTTTATGAGTACTGCTAGAGCAGACATGGAAGTTAAAGGAAAGACTACAATGTAGTGTCTATGCTATGACTGTAAAAATGAAAAGAAGTTTCCAAATTTAGAATATGTCTACGACCATTTGCTAAGAAATGGATTCAAGGAGGGATATCAGATACGGAACAAACATGGCGAAGAAGGATGTTGGACCGAAACTAGCGACCAGAGGGGGGTGGATGGGCGCAAATAAAATTCACAGTGAAAAAATGAACTCCTAAAATTTAAGTATTGGACTTGCAAGTGACTTGAGAGAAATCAGTTCGAGACTAGATAATAAAATCATACCTGGCAATCCAATTCAAATCTTTCAGGATAAAAACTTCCTCAATCTCAAGAATACAACTCGCGAGTGATTAGATGAGACAAAGCGAACGCCTGTGCTAATGTTATTCACTCATAAAGCGAGTCTATGCCATCCTTGAAAAATGAACGTCGAAAAGAAACACCACACGTAGGTACAAGCGTAAAATGATCTATCAATATGCCTCAACTAGAGTGACGAGCGTTCTATGAAAAAGAAACACTCGA
>KE372653.1:27867-44038 GCA_000418225.1 Zizania latifolia
TGGTCGGGGATTTTGCTGATTAGTCAGGAATTAGCTTTCTGAATTTGTTTTTGGGGTCAGTTTTGGGGTACTGCAACCATTCACCCCTCTCTGGTTGCCGTGATTAGCGTATTTCAATCTTACACTTTAGCTTCGCATCTTGCTGTAATTAACGTTCAGCTTTGCTCCTATTTCTCGTTTCATTTCAGTGCATGTAGCAATTTCAGCTTGGCCAGCATCTTCTTGGTCATTTATCAATTGCTCCCACCATATTAGAGCATAATTATCAAATTCAAGAGAAGCCATTGCCATCCTTCAGAATAATTATGGATGCAAAAAATATTATCAACCTTGAATTCTCATGTAAGATAAGCTTCAGGATCAGATCCACCATCAAATTTGGCATGGCAAATTTCAGTTTACCAAATCTCTCTTCTTCATTGTTTCTTTGGTTACGATTACGACCAAAATAATGTGGTATATAATCATTATCATCTCCTTCATCATCAGAATCAGCATGGCCATCATTTCTTTGATAGAGTACTTTATTACAGGCACGGCATTGGAACTTTAAAACACTAATTATTAAATAAACGACGCAGCGATGACTCCACTCAACAGGCAACTTGACTGGGCCAGATCAAAAAGCACCTCCTTCATCTTCGCTGATAAACTCCTCTTCCGGTGGTGGAAATGTAAGGGTAAGTATTTTGAATACTCAATAAGTCACCCGAGGAAAAAGTAAAGAATGCGTAGGGGTGACAAATAAAGGCATAATAGGGTTCTTTTGCATAAAAGCAGCATCTAAAGAAAGAATAGAATTTTAAAAGTTGATCTAATTAAGTGAATACCTTAAAACAAAATTAACCATTCACTGAATAACCCTACCCAGGGTCATCATATCCAAAACCAACCAAACTACTCCTATACCAGAGCTGACTAGGTTAAATAGAATTAAACATTAGATTAATTAAGTAATAGTGGGACTAATCAAGAAAAGCATTGCGCAACTCACCCTTAACCGTGGGCACATCTATTCGAATAGTTTTACTCTAAATAGAGAAGCACAACTTTACCCATAAGACACAACCCTACAACATGTCACCACGAACCTCAATACCACCACGGTACCTCAGAAAAGAGCTGTGATACGACCCTTTCACCCAGATCCCCTAAGTTTCTCACCCTAGGCTACCATCTATCTGACACCTGGCATAGATGTAACTGGTGCTCCAATCCACATAGCAGACACTACGAAGAGTACAGGGCTACCGGCGGTCTCAATGCTCCACTTAGGATCGCTAGGCTATAGATCGCACCGTTGCACACGGTGGCTTCTGGTAAGTGTTGTAAGCATTGCAACAACAGCTCGAGAACCCGTCCTTAAGTATCATGAGTACTCACAACCCACCTTAGTCAAAATTTTAGTAGAATTAATCATGAATCAATTGCCAATAAAGAATAATTTAATAAACCAGCATTAGGATAACGAGTGCCATAAGTGAGAATTATTAGGTGACACTAGTTTCTAAGCAGAGCTAACTAGGCCTATCTCATCCAGTCAAATTATAATAGGGATCTAACTAGTCAAATTTTAGTCCCAAGGTGATTAAGGAATAAGGTAAAACAACAGGGGACATCAACAAAGCAGGCTAAACCCTTTCCGATGACATTCGAAAGTAAATGCATCTTTTGAAAGAAAACATAGCTTTTAACATGGGTCCAATCATGATCAAAGGATGGACTCAAATGACTTGCCTTGCAGCACTAGCAGGAAAACAGGAGCTCCCATGATGAAAACAAGCTCCTCGGGGACGTTGGAAACTATATGCCAAAGCAATCAATCAACAACAGTATAGAAGATCACACATATCATGTGTGAAAATATTTTTAATGTGTAGAATTCATTTTCTAGAAAATTATGCAAATTGAATGGTCAAATTTGGAGTTAAAATGAATTAGTTATGAATTTTTAAAGGTTTTAGCATTAATCTAGATTTTCAAAAAATAGAAAGGAATTATGACTCAATAAGGAATTATTATTGGCCCTTGTATATATAGATGTATATGGACCAATGAGTTCTACAGCCAGAGGTGGTTTTCAGTGCTTCATTACTTTTACCGATGACTTTAGTAGATTTGATTACATCTACTTAATGAGGCATAAGTCGGAATCCTTTGAAAAGTTCAAGGAGTTCCAGAATGAGGTACAAAAGCATATAGGCAAGACAATTAAATTTCTGCGATCAGATCGTCGAGGTGAATATTTGAGCCATGAGTTTAATGATCATCTAAAGCAATGTAGAATTGTTCCACAGCTGACTCCACCAGGCACGCCTCAATGGAATGGGTTGTCCGAGTGGAGGAACCAAAATTTGTTAGACATGGTCTGGTCAATGATCAGTCAATCTGATCTTCCATTGACCTTCTGGAGATACGCTCTAGAAACTACTACTTTCACATTGAACAGGGTTCTATTTAAATCTGTAGAGAGAACACCGTATGAGATATGGACAGGGAAGCATCCCAGATTATCTTTTATAAAGATATGGGGTTGTGAGGCCTATATAAAATGTTTCATGTTTGATAAATGCTTCTTTGTGGGGTATCCTAGGGAAATCAAAGGATATTACTTCTATAACTGGAAAGAAGGCAAAGTGTTTGTCGCTCGGAGTGGTGTTTTTCTTGAGAAAGAGTTTCTCTCGAAAGGAGTTAGTAGGAGCACGATGTGACTCAAAGAGATTCGAGAACCACTAGAAAATGTTTTAGCTCCTATAACCACAACTCGATATGCAAGATGTTACAGAACCTATTAGCGAGACACCAACCCCACGTCGGTCGAAAAGGGTTAGTCGTTCACCCGAGCGGTTTGCATTCTTAACCACGGGGCAGCGCAACATATTATTGTTGGACAATGATGAACCTAAGACCTACTCGGAAGCGGTGATGGGACCAGACTCTGAGAAATGGCTTGGAGCCATATGATCCGAGTTAGAATCCATGTGAGAAAATTAAGTTTGGAACTTGGTCGATCCACCTGATGGTGTCAAAACTATTGAGTGTAAGTGGATTTTTAAGAAAAAGATAGACGTTGATGGAAATGTTCACATCTACAAGGCACGATTGGTGGAGAAATGTTTCAGGCAAATTCAAGATGTTGATTATGATGAAACATTTTCGCCCGTCGCAATGTCAAAGTGCAGACGGTAGCGGCCGGTGGCGACTGGCGGTGACACAGGGCAGCGGGTAGCTTGGGTTGCCGGCGGGAGAGGGGTTCTAGCGGTCGATAGGCTCGGTGGAGGGGTGGCCAAGGACTTGTGGGTGGTGGTGGAGCTGAATTAGGGCTTGGTGGCAACCGACAACTGGCAAAGCGGTGGCAATCGGCAATCGGAGGCGAGTAGAGGTGGCGGAGGTGATGGAGCACGTGAAGAACAGCGGTGAGGGCTCGGGAGCTCTGGCTAGGAATTGGATGCAGTGGAGGGGCTCTCGAGGGTGGTTTTTATAGAGCTGGCCGGGGTAGTCTAAGGTAGCTATGATGGTGGCAATGGTGGAGGCGACTGTTGCAAGCAGCAGGTGCTGCGAGGCTGTTGCAGGAGACGGGCCGGGCTGAATCCATGGGGAAAGGTCGAGGGGGCCAAGGGGATCACGAGGGCAGTCTCAGATTGGGTCCAAGGGGATGATGGCGGTGGATTTTGCCATGGCGGGGCGGAGCTAGGGTGTGGGGCGTGGTGGAGCGGGGTACCAGACGGCCCTGATAGGTGGGGCCCACCTATCAGTGGCCCACGGTGGGAGCAGGCCTACGGCCGGTTGGGCATGCGGGGCATGCGGGAGCTAGGCTAGGCGCTGGCTAGGCGTGCGATCGAGCAGGGAGGGAAACGGGCCAGCTTTGGTCAGCCCAGAAAAGGGAGGGGAATTTATTTTTAAAATAAAATTTTATTTTTCCCTTTTCTTTTTAGAAAAACTCGCTTTTAAAATTATAAAAATAGGGTTTTAGTTCAGAAAAATTCTATTCTTTTTAAAGACTTTGACAAAAAATTTCTAACAACATTTTGTTTGAAAAAAATTATTCCCAAAAATTTACTTTCAAAAACTTTCTTTTCCTTTTTATTCATGGCATTTACTTTTATTATTATTTCAAAATTTTTGGCTATGACACGTAGGTCCCTTGGAAGTTACTCATGAACTTCTTGCGGAGGTGTTCCTAGTATTTCACGGACATGGCCTGAGTGACCAGTACCGCTGGAGGGCTATTCCTTCGAGCGCCAAAGGGAAGCATTTGGCCATGGTGTCTCACTCGCCTCCAATGGATTCAATGGCGAGGGCGTAGGAGCGAGTGAACTCATTGGGGTCAGAGTCTCTACTTTACATGGGTAGCTTCGTAGCCTAGAATTTTGGGTGGAAGCATACCATTTGCAGGTCGGGTGGAGGGGTGACCTATTATCGAAGGAGGCATTTTGTCTTCGCTCCTAAGGCTCCTAATTTTCTTGTTCACTTATGGTGATGATGGTTCTCGGGGTCTCTATGGAGACCTCTGAAGTGCAGACTTGATTTGCCACATTATGATGCCACTACATGACCTCAGTGCACAGACTTGCTACCTCAGTGGCCTAAGGATCTTCGAGGCCTCTGCCTCCTCAGGAGGGCTCCAAGTCTTGTGATCTGACGAAGTCAATCCGAAGCACGATGTGGTCTGGTAGGGTGGCTTGGTGAAGCTCCAGAAGGCCTTCGGCAGCCCGAGGTTGGGCCTTGGAGAGCATGACAGCTTCAGGCGACCCTGTCACCAAAGAGGGGCCTTGAAGGAGCTCTTTGGGAGGCGGAGGGACTCCCACGGGTACCGCGGTTCTAGGAGTGACTTCAGAAATTGTGGGGCCTACTGGATTCAAAGTGTTGTCATATGGGGGGGTCCCCAAAGTGTGAAGTAGGCTTTGGAATCCTGGCGGAGTTCCGGGTGGCGATAGTGCCTTTGGTTTTCTTCAGAGGCATGCTCGAAGTAGATGCGTGTTGAGTGTATGTGGTGGAGAGGCTATTTAGAACAAAGTTCCCTGTAGATGGCGCCAACTAATGATTATGCTACATGTTCAATTTGCCTCGAAGGGCTCAAGTTAACGTAGTAGTTTGATTCTGGTTTAGGCCTCCGAATCAAAAAATAACCTTACATCTAATGTGTTGTATTAATTGTGAATACTAGTGTTCGATCCCCCTCACCCTTGAAAAGGGGAGGGTATTTATAGGCACAACATCAACAAGGTGTTACTAAATTATCCTCTACTTACAACAGACTATAACAATAATACATAGTGGATTATATAGGGGTAACATGGTAAAGTTCTGTATGGATACTGTAAAGTATATCTCTTGTTAGAAGGGACGAGAGCCCCTGGTTTCAGCCTTCACTCCAAAGTGGTTTCAGGCCTTTGAGCCTATGAGCGGAGGGGGCCTTCGTAGCCTGTGGGCTAGGCTAGGGTGCCTAGCGTGATTCGAAGGCTGATGATGCTCGATGGGTGCTTCACATGGGGAATACTCCGAACGTCATTTCTGGTAAACATAATCTAAGTGCAGCAAAAGTACTTTCCCCCAACATATTATTATAGGAAAATTCTACATAGGGCAAACTTTTATCCTGTGAACCACCGAAATCTAGAGCACAAGCTCTCAGCATATCTTTTAGGATATGGTTTACCCTTTCTTTCTGACCATCGGTTTGGGGTGATGAGTTATACTGAAATTTAGATGAGTACCCAACTCTTCTTGTAACTTCTGCCAAAATTTAGATGTAAACTGACTTTCTCTATCTGATACAATCTTCTTGGGAACTCTATGCAAACAAATGATCCGAGACATATACAACTCAGCCAACTTGTTACTATTGTTAACAAGTCGATAATAACCCAAATAGAGTCATATCCTGACGTTGTTCTTGGTAATCCAGTTATAAAATCTATTCCAACTTCTTTCCATTTCCATTTAGGCACCTTTAATGGCTGAAGAAATCCTATAGGTCTCTGATGTTCTGTCTTTACTCTCTAGCATGCGTCACATATTGCTACATACTCCGTTATCTCTCTACACATACTTGGCCACCAGAACTTCTCTCAGAGGTCCAGATATATCTTGGTACTACTGAGATGAATAGAGTACTAAGTTTCATGGGCTCCGCGTAGTATGAGGTCCTTCAACTCCTTCTGATCGGGCACACAAATACGGTCTCCAAACCATATGGTACCTTGTTCATCCTCCACAAAATCTCGGGCTTTTCCTTGTCTCATTATTCTTGATCTCTTGAATATCGTGATCATTAGCTTGTGCTTTATGAACTTCATCTAACAAAGTAGGTTGAGCTTCCAAAGCAGCTAAAAATCCACTTGGAACTACATTTAGACTTAACCTTTCAAATTCCGGTAGCAATTCCAGGGATACTTCTTTAGCGGAGATATCATTTCCATAGCTCTTTTGGCTTAGAGCATCTGCTACAATGTTGGCCCTACCAGGATGATAATGTATACCAATATCATAGTCCTTAATCAACTCAAGCCATCTTCTTTGTCGAAGGTTTAAATCAGGTTGAGTGAAAATAAATTTCAGGCTCTTATGATCTGTGAAGATATCTATCTGATTCCCAACAAGATAGTGTCGCCAAATTTTTAGGGCATGTATCACAGCAGCCATTTCTAGATCATGAGTAGGATAATTCAACTCGTGAGGTCCTAGCTATCGAGAGGCATAAGCAAGTACCTTCCTTTCTTGCATCAACACGTATCCTAAACCTTGGCAGGATGCATCGAAGTAAACTTGAAAATCTCCTTTAGGATTTGGTAAGGTTAGCACTGGGGCTGATACCAATCTTTTCTTTAACTCCACAAAACTATCCTCACACTCGGGTGTCCAAATGAACTATTTAATCTTTTTGAAGCAACTTGGTCATAGGCTTGGCTATCTTTGAGAAATTTTCAATGAACCGACGGTAATAACCTGCAAGTTCAAGAAAACTCCTTATCTCGGTGGTATTCTTAGGTTGCATCCAATCGGTAACTGCTTCTATAGAAATCGAGTCAACAACAACTCCTGCAAAGTTGATGATCTAACCTATAAATTTTACTTCTTTCAACCAAAATTCACATTTACTCAACTTAGCATATAGCTAATGCTCTCTCAACTTCTACAGTGCTAGATGTAAATACATAGCATGGTCTTCTTTAGTCTTGGAGTAGATGAGAATATCATCTATGAAAACATCTATGAACTTGTCAAAATACTCCATAAACACACTATTCATCAGATTCATGAAGAAAGTGGGGCATTGGTTAACCTAAAGGACATTACTAGGTACTCAAACAATCCATATCATGTTGTAAAAGATATCTTGGAGATATCTTTCTCTCGAATTCTTAACTGATGGTATCCTGACTGAAGATCTATCTTGGAGAAAACTGAAGCTCCTTGAAGTTGATCAAACAGATCATCGATCTAAGGAAGAGGGTACTTATTATTGATGGTGACTTCATTCAAGGCTCTATCGTCAACACACATCCTTTTAGTTTTATCCTTCTTCTCCACAAAAACAACTAGCGCTCCCGATGAAGAGGTACTTGGTTAGCTCCCGACGAAGAGGTACTTGGTTAGATATAACCATTTTCTAACAACTCTTCCACTTGCTTCTTGACTTCTGCCAATTCATTCGAGCCATGTGATAGGGTCTCTTATGAATTAGAGCTGTTCTAGGGGCTACATCTATTATGAATTCATCTCTCTTTTGGGTGGCATGCTCGACAATTCTTCTAGGAAAACATCAGAATAATCTTGTACTATAGGTATCTCCTCAATCTTGACTTTATTTAACAATATATTCAAACCAGATGGGTTAGGGTTATGGAAGGTGATGGTTTGGCCTAGGGGATTGGTCATGGTGACTTCCCGAGTTGCACACTTTATTTCACCCTCATGTTTCACTAACCTATCCATTCCCAAGATGGCATCTAGGTCGTTTGATTCTATTAGAATTAGGTTGGCTAGAAAAGGGACCCCAAGAATTTCAATGGTTACCAAAGGGCTAAAAAGAGACGATGGCATTTGGTGGTCAGGGGTGCAAATTACAAAAGAACAGGGAAGAGGTTTTATTTCCATCCCATACTTTTCCACAAAACTTTTCGATATAAATGAATAAGTTGCACCGAAATCAAATAATATTGTTGCTGGTACTGAGTAAACAGGAAACAATAACCAACACTACGTTAGGTGTAGCTTTGTGAGATCATGTGTATGATAATTGATACGTGATAAACAAATTAGTTTTGATTTTGAGTGGTCGGGCATTCTGGCCAGGTGTTTGGGCAGGCACTCTGGTCGGGTGGTCGGACACTCAACACTTGGGAAAATTTAGCACTCGAGAAAATTCAGCACTTGGGATTTTGGATCACTCGGATTTTTGATGTTCGAGTTGGATCATATGCTTTAAATGTATGTTCAATAAATACACCATGTTTGTGATTGATTAGATTGATTGAGTCAAGTTGGAAAAAACCTGTGCTCGAAAAAGGGTTTCTTAGTTTATTCATGTGCAAGTGTTGCTTGAGGGCGAGTCATTGTCAATGATGAGATCGGAGCTAGGCTTAGGGAGGAACTGAGGTTCAGAACGATCATTGTCCATTGTGAAACATGATTCAATTTCTTGTTCAAATTGCTCATTGCTTGAATTAAAACTGAAATATAATTATGGTAGAGATGAACTTTTGCAAAATAACTTGCATACTTATGAGGTGTTGCTGATGTTTGTAAAAATTGTGTTGCTTTGATAAAAGAAGTTGATTATCTATAAAGATCCTTACAACGCTTTTCAACTGGTAAAAAGAACCTCAATATGTTATTGGATATATCTAAAATAAGCACAAATCATAGGGGACTAGGTTTTGATGCTCATGCTAATTTTACATCTCATCAACCTACTACGCTTATAGTTATTCAAAGAGGTGAAATTGAGGTTAAACCTGAATCAAAGCAAACTGTTTTTAATCTGCTAGAACATTGTCAAACTTAGCAACATTAATTACAATTGTTTCTACATCTAAAACAACTAAACCGGTGAAGTATAATTGTACACATTGTGGAAAAGATGGATATTTGGTTCAGTTTTGTTTTAGACTTGCAAGACAATAGAAAAAGAATAGGGAAAAATCTTTTGCTAAACATAAATGGCAAAGGTCATTTATGGAATCTAGTAAAGCAATCGGACCACAACATTCGAAGTGGTCAGGCCAACCTCTATTAGTGGTCGGACTTTGAGTTAATCAGTGGTTTGACCGACAGCGCCCTGTTTTACTAAGAGGAAAAGGTGACACTAGTTTTGTTCGAGCATTTTTCCTGCTGGTGTTTCTGGTCAGGTGTCTTAGTGTTAGATTCCTAAATTTCTTTTATCTAACCCTAGTACTGAGACCTCGACATCTATTCTTGTGTAGGCTTCCAGAGCGAGGAAGGAGAACATATGGCTAGTAGACTTAGGATGTTCATGCCATATGTCTGGTGACAAAAATTGGTTCTCCTCCCTCACACGTGCATTCTAGTCTGAATCAGTGACTTTTAGGGATGCTTCTACTAGTACAGTCAAGATAAGTGACAAGTATATGTTCAATGATATAGCTCTTGTTGATAATTTGAAAAACAATTTGCTTTCAATATCACAAAAGATTGATGAGGATCTTGAGGTGTGTTTAAACAAAATTGTCTGTAAAGTTTTTGATGCCTCTGGTGATCTTGTGTTTGAGATTTCATATTTTAGAAGAGTCTTTAAAGCTGATTTTGATTCACCTTCATCTTCTAAGATTAAATGTATAGTTGCCAGTGATTCTAAAGAGTTATTCTTCTAGCATTGTAGACTTGGCCAGGTTGGTTTTGATCATCTCACTTGTGTTAGCGGTTTGGATCTTATTCGTGGCTTACCGAAACTTAAAGGTGTTGGTGATTTGATTTGCTCTTCTTGTCATCATGCTAAAATGGTTTCTAGCTTATATGCACCTATTACCATGGTTATTACCAATGCACCTGGTTAACTTTTACACATGGATACTATTGAACCTGCTAGAGTTCAATCTGTTGGGGAAAAGTGGTATGCTCTTGTCATTGTTGATGATTTCTCGAGATACTCTTGGGTTTTCTTTATGGCATCTAAGGATGAAGGTTTTGAACTTTTTTGAAACTTGGTTCTTAGACTATCTGTTGAACTCTATGGAGCACTTACAACAATTAGAGGTGATAATGGTATTAAATTTAAGAATTCATCTTTTGTGCTGAAAAAGGCATTGAATATCAGTTTTCCTCACCTAGAGTCACACAACAGAATGGTGTTGTTGAAAGAAAGAATAGAACCTTGTTGGAATGGCTAGAACTATGCTAGATGAACATCGGACTCCTAAGAAGTTTTGGGCTGAAGCTATTTCTACAGCTTGCTATATTTCAAATAGAGTTTTCTTACGATCAAATTTGCGCAAAACTTTTTATGAGCTTTGTTTTGGTCATATACCTAGTGTTTCTCATTTGAGAGTTTTTCGGTGCACATGTTTTGTGTTAAAATCTAGAAATTTAGATAAATTTGAAGCAAGATCTCAAGATGGTATTTTTCTTCGTTATCTTGCTCGTACTCGTGCTAGAAACTAATAAGATTGTGGAGACTTATGAAGTCACTTTTTATGAGGCTAGTCCTGGTACTAGACCCAAAATTACAAGTACAGGTGCACAAATTCAAGGGGAGGATGAAAACATCTTTGTTGAAGAAAGTGATGATGAAGGCAATGATGTGACCGATGGTCAGACAAATGTCCGTGTCCGGCCCGACCGATGGAGCAAAATCGACCACAAGGAGATGAAGTTTCTGCAACTTCCAATGTTCCACAGGAGATTACTTCGTTCCTTGAAGATGTTGTACAAGATACTTCTCTAGATGTTTGTGTTTCTTTTTATTGATACTGAGTTATAATTGGCAGATATTTTCACTAAACCTTTGAATTCTTCTCGCTTCGCTTTTCTTCGTGAGGAGTTTGTTTTGAGGGGGAGTTTACTTTTTCATTTGTATCATACACTACCATAGAAAATCCTATTAATGATGGGTAATAACCTCTAGTAGTGATGGGCAAGTCTACCATCACTCTTATCGCGTCGGCGATGTAACATCATTAGTGATGGGTGTAAACCTGTGACTAAAGGGTCAACCTTTAGTGACATGCTACAATATTCACCCGTTACTAAAGGGGAGCCTATCGACTCACCGGTTATGGCCCTTCAGTGATGGGTCGTAATATCACCCATCACTAAAGGGCCCTTTTGTGACGGGTGATTATTGTCGTCCATCACTAATATTATGTTCATTTTGAAAAAAATAATTATTTTTACGCAGCATCCTGAATCAAAGCTAGTATTTGGCAGCCAACATATCCAATATTCCAAAGCACATCACAGACAATTCATCACAGATCACAGACAATGATGGAAATATGACCAAGAGAATTCTGGGGGAACCGAAAGTTCTGTCCTGAGGCCGGAAGTTCTGGGTTCTGGTGTAACCGAAAGTTCTGGTTTGACTGGAACTTCTGGACCAGCCCAGTTTTGTTTTCTAGAGGAATCAGAAGTTCTAGTTGGACCGGAAGTTCTAGGCCTGCCTGAGGGATGTATTCTGGACGAACCAGAAGTTCCGGGTGGAATCGGAACTTCCAAGTCGAAATAAATTCAATATAGAATGTTATTTTTGGAAGTTCCGGTTGGACCGAAAGTTTTGGGTCCAGAAGTTTTGGTTGGACCGGAAGTTTTGTTTTATACTAGCGTAGCCTACCATTCCCTAACAGTGGTATCGGAGCCTACGTGCATAGTGTTTGATCTGGATCATTCACATATAGGTGATATGTGGTGGAAATAGATTAGATCTATTGTTCTTGCGTCGGATTTTTGGAAGTTTCGGGCATCAGCCGGAACTTCTGGGCTGAAATAATCCTGGTACAGAATATTTTTTTCAGAAGTTCCGGGTTCGGAAGTTCCGGTTGCACCGAAAGTTCTGAACAGAAATAAAGTCTGTGCAGAAGGTTATTTTCAGAAGTTTCGGGCCTTGAGCCGGAAGTTCCAGGCCAAAATAAATTCGATGCAGAAGGGTGAATCCGGAAGTTCCGGGCCTTGAGCCAAAAGTTCCGGATCCAATTTTTAGTCACGCATAGATTCGACGCCTAACTTGTTTTTGCAGAGAATGTTGTGACTGGTATGGCCTTGTGATATATATGATGCATGCGTGTAATTTTCATGGCCTGCGTGTCATGGTTAATTACAGTCCAAGGCTATTCTATTGTTGTACGACCTGCATGTCGACATGTGATGCTTCTTCTCATGAAATATATATAGTGCTATTAGATATAATAGACTCATACAAGATCATAGAAGCTTGAAGGGTGATGACCCGAAGGACCGTGTGAGAAAGGCAATACTATATCATAGTTAATATGATTGCCTATGATGTTTACTTATGTTCCTGTCATACTATTCTATCATGTTTTGTATACGGTAGGTATCGTTACCATGGTATAACAGTTTCCCTCAGAAAATTAAGAGTGTTTGATGCCCTTTCCAATAGCTGCACCTACAAAGGTTTTAATCATTGCATGGTGGGTCTACCAAAGCAGGGTGTCATCTGTTATCTTAACGAGTTAGGGTGGATGTCGAACATCCACAAGCATAGTATTGGTTTGCCCAAGCCTAGCACGGTTTCAGCCCGGTCAATGAAGATCAAGAGTCCAGTCAAAGTACGGTCAACGAAGCCTGTCCGCAACATGTACGAGTGATCGGATAAGGATACAGTTGGGAGAGAAGCCGATAAAGAAGTAAAGGGTGGATTTTCTGCGGAATCGGTTATAATCGTATCGGCATAGGACAGCAAGTCTCCGAACTATAAATATGTAACGTTTAGACTTAGTTTAGAATCAATCAATCAATAGATCAAACAACTCTCGGCGCATCGCCAAACTTGCCATCGGCGAGTTCTTGCTCTCCCGTGGGGCTGCATCGCTTCGATCTCCGGCGAGGGGTAAGTTCGGCCAAACATGTGTTGATTAGTAGATCTAAGGCTTCATCGGTTAGGTCTGACATCTTAGTCTATGTATCGATCATGCTGTATCAGATACGTGGTTTAGATCAAATATTTTAGTCTAAGGCTTCATCTGTTGAGTTTGACATCTTAGTCTGTGTGTTTGATTAACATCGCGTATCATTCATCTAGATGAAGTTGCTCCGATATGTTTAGCACTATGATTTGCTGTGACTTACCGACTGTCTTGGTTCAGTCCAATCTTGCGGTTATAGCGAATAACAATGCGAACACAGATCGGGCATGTCAAGGCCAGATTCTATCAGAGTATAAGCCGATAGGTTATCTTTCTGCATGTTATCTCATCGTTGTATCGGGCATCAGAATCGGGCGATACGCATCGGCCTAGCATTATTATATCTGTCTTGCTTTTACATCCCGATACCGACTCTAGTATTACTTTCAGACGATTTTACAGATTAGATGGTTCAGGCCGATACTATTGTCCTGATAGATCTTCACATTGGATTTATTTTCATGCCATGCATCTGATATGTCGCGTCATGCGGTTTTTACCATGTTATTACTACGTCTTATTTATCTTATTTAAATGTACGTCCCGGTGCACGTCAAAACCATCGGTTCAATAGCCGATAGGCGTTACTACTTATGTTTTTCTTGTCTATCTTATCAGTTACAGGATCAAACTAATTGGCATGCTCCGAACCGCAAATTTAGGACCTGCACTAGAGTTAAGCAGATCTCTCAGGCCATGCATGTGACCAAAAAATTCACCAACACGCTTTTTGGCACGCCCGGTGGGACACATCTTCAACGACACTTCCCGCCATGGCGGGAGAATTCGACAACAGCAACATCATCCAAGTCACCATGGAGGCGCTGAATGAGGAACAAAGGGAGGAGGTGCAGAAGCACGTTGATGACTACCGGAAGATGTGCCTCGAATCCTTCAGCATGACCAGATCGGGACCCATCTAGAAAAACCAATTATTGAAGCCCACCTTCACTGGAGAATCTTGTCAGCGGCCCGACAGCTCTCATGTCAACTTTCAAGAAGCCATTGACAGCGCAGTCAACCACGCCCTCATCAACCAGTCGGGCGTTCTGGTCAACACTCTCCACGGGTTGATCAAAAAGACCGTCGAGGGTACTGTGGCTCAGGAGCCGCTATGGGGCCCAACATACTTCCCGGTCAACCACCCTCAGGCGCCCCAGCCTCCACTGCCTCCTCGGCCAGCTCAACCATCAACTCCTGTTCCACAAGGGCCGATGAGGCATGAAGCTCCATAGATCACCTACGGCATCGAGAGGAACGTGCTGCCTGACCTCGTGCTGCCAATGGGGGCATCCAATGGTATCCCTCAGGGGTACCACCAGGCTGCATACTTTGGAGGACAACCCTACGCCCATGGGGAGCAGTATCACTACAACGCTCCTCGACCCGATCAGTATCCTCAGGCGCCCACTTCTGATCGGTACCCCATACCAAACTAGTAAGAAGAAGACTGGGTGAACCGCATTGCTGAGGCCATCCGTGACCAGTTTGGTCTGAAGCCCAAGGACCAAACTTACATGTATCGGAGGCCATGCCCGGAGTGGTTCGATTGGGTGCCGCTGCCCAACCAATACAAGGTGCCCGGCTTCTCCAAGTTCTCAGGTCAAGACTCAATCTCCACGATCGAGCATGTGAGCCATTTTCTCGCCCAGTGCGGGGAGGCATCGGCCGATGAGGTCCTCAAGGTCCGATTCTTCCCGTTATCACTATCAGGATCGGCCTTTGCTTGGTTTTCTTCACTGCCACCGAATTCCATCGAAGGGTGGGCGGACCTCAAGAAGATATTCCACAAGTATTTCTTCGCCGGCATGCACGAGATGAAGCTGACGGACCTCACAGCGGTTCGGCAGAGGATGGTTGAGTCGGTGCAAGATTACATCAAGAGGTTCTGAGATGTGCGCAGCAGATGCTACAGTCTGAGTCTCAGTGACACCCAATTGACTGAGTTGGCATTTCAGGGGTTGCTAAACCCGATCAAGGAAAGATTTTCCTCTCAGGAGTTTGAAAGCTTATCACACCTGGTACAGCGGGTATCGGCACACGAGAGCTGATTCCAAGAAGCCCGGAGGGAAAAATTCTAGAAGAAGATTGCGTACGCCGAGGCGTACTCATCAGAGTCTGAAGAAGTTGCTGGATCCGATTCCAAAGTGGGACTCGCTGAGTGGTCCAAAAACAAGAAGCCTGTCGCTTGTCCCTAGGTGAAGGCATCGGACAAAGAAGAGAAGTATGATTTTGATATCAACAAGGCAGACAGAATTTTTGACTTGTTGCTAAATGAAAAACAGATCCAGCTGCCGCCCAACCACGTGATCCTGTCGATCAATGAGCTCAAGAAGAGGAAGTACTGCAAGTGGCACAATTCTTCGTCGCACCACACCAATGAATGCAAGGTGTTCAGGCAGCAAATCCAATCGGCCATCGAGCATGGCCGAATCAAGTTCGACGACTGAAAGAGGCTGATGAACATCGACGGGCACCCGTTCCCCACCAATATGGTCTGCATCAAGTACCCCGATGAACGGTGCAGAGAGGAAGATAGGCGCATCAGGAAGGAGAGGGACCAGACATGAGTTACTTCGTTGGGCCTGATAAACAAGTACAAGAGGAAGGCAAATGAGGAGGATGATTATGAGGCCGATCAGGCTTCCTCACGATTCAACCCCCACTAGAACTGCGAGTTCTTCGGATTCTGCTGGAATGAAGGGATGCGCCTACCATCGATGGATAATTGCCCAGAGTGCGGTGGTAGCAGAGTCAGTCGGAGGCCCCGTGATGATGACCGGAGACCTTATGATGATGATCGAAGATCTTATGAAGGTGACCGAAGGACTCCTCCGCATAAACCATCGGTGCACGAGCGGCTCGGGCCCATCAACACAGAAGACAACTGCTAGGGGGCGGTGACTATTTGTCCGATGAGAGGCATCGACATAACCATCAGAAAAAGAATGAGCAATGGTGCCCAAGCGGTATTTTCACAAAGAACCAGAAGAGAAGGGTGCAGCGCCTACGACAGAGAGAACTCCGAGAGCTTACCCGTCAGGAACAGGGACCCAGTCGCCCCAAGA
>KE372653.1:60696-74163 GCA_000418225.1 Zizania latifolia
GTTCTGGTGTAACCAGAAGTTCTGGTTTGACCGGAAGTTCCGGACCAGCCCCAGTTTCATTTTCTAGAGGAACTAGAAGTTCTGGTTGGACCGAAAGTTTTGGGCCTGCCTGAGGGATGTATTCTAGATGAACCAGAAGTTCCGGGTGGAATCAAAACTTACGGGTCAAAATAAATTCGATACAGAATATTATTTTGAGAAGTTCTAGTTGGACCGGAAGTTCTGGTTCTGGAAGTTTTGGTTAGACCGGAAGTCCCTGACAGAAATAAATTCATACAGAAGGTTCTTTTCAGAAGTTTTGGGCCTAGACCAGAACTTCTAGACCAGACGAACTGATTAGATCTATTGTACTTTAATACTAATTAAAGACCCATGAGAGGGCACTATATAAGGAGAGGAGGGGCTAGGACGAAAAGGCTGCTGCTGTTGCTTTCGCTCCTACCCTAACCCTGCCGTCACCTCTTCCCTAGCCTCACTCGTTGTGGCCGCATCTCCCCTAACCTTTCGTGTGGTACTAGCATACTAGATTGAAGTGATCCCGTCCCTATACATGTGGATACTGTCGAGGCGCTGCTGCAATTGCGGTGCTTATCATCTCGACATGAGGATTGCAAGGCTGCATCGTCTTCGCCACCAACGATTGGATAGAGCTAGGCGGAGTTGAACAAGGATGTGCTTCCCCAACTCTTCTTCAGCTACCCTAGCGCGTCTCGCAACTAGAGGTAATGATCTATGATCCCATTACTCGCATAGTTCCTAGGTTGAACGGGGTAGAAAAAATTTTGTTTTATGCTACGTAGCCAACCTGTTCCCCAATAGACAATTCATTAGAGAAGATTCATAACAAAATTAATATCACACAGACAATTCCAAGGCGGTATTGCATGGCTAAAACAAAGTTCCATAAGAGTAACTTCTAACTTCTAGCTAACTTCAAACTTCCACTAGGGCATTCCCTAAGAGCAATATCAATAGCTTGAATAGTGTTCTACAGAGATTCTCTTTGTCTACCTGCCATAAATTACCTAAGGCTGTACATGTCTAGTTTTGCAGCCTCTTTTATGGTCATACTTTACTCCTTCTCCCTAAAGAAAAAAGAATCAGTAACATATGCATAATGGTCATCAGTGCAAAAAGGAAGATGGACAAGAAGATACCACACCCTAGGTTTACACCACATACATGATAGCCTCAATTGCATCATTGTTAATGTTAAAATAGAAGGCGTATACTATGCCAACTTCTAACGCGTTATCTCAAAAAAATTGGTTAAAACCAGTAGTTAGCTAGCACCGTCCATCCATGGATTTATGCACTGTAATTGGGACTGCCTCAGTACCTGCTGCTGCCACTTGAATCTCGATGGTCTGCTGGTGTAGGTGAGGTGTGATGTACTTCTCACAGTACTGTCTTGAAAAGTACTATTACAATAAAATTTGAACAAAGCTAGTTATATAAGGCCAAGTGCATATATCTAGATGTTTGCTTTTCTGACATGTGCAAAGAGCTTACCACCGACTTCTTGTTGATGATCAAGTTATTTATTATGTAGACATATAACTGGGTCACAGAGGATAAACCTACCGAGATGTCTTGCTGGAGAGCCTTCTTGGCTGGAGTTACATCTATATGATTTTTGAAACAACAAATGTCCTTTAGTTCGTTCATTTGGTCGGTGTCGACCTCCTTGGCTATCTGCTTCCCCTTCTTCTTCATAGCATTGTTAGGACCCTCACCTACCTTTATAAAAAACCAATTTAAGTACATAGACAAAATATACATGTCTAGTAAGTAATGTCAGTTTGCTATAGATACCGCTATCGCTGTCCTCCACTTTTATGGCTACTGCAGTCTTCTCATCACCATAGTTATTGTAAATAGTGGTCGTAACAGTCAATGGGGTTCCTATTGTTAGTACCACATAGTCCCCTTCTGTTAGGCCGACCATTTTACTAAATGCGGGCCACCCTCTGTGGAGAATACCCAGCCTCCACAGCTCACAACCTCAACTTCTGTGGTGCACCCATCTTTTGTTAATATCTTAAGGGTGTCATCAGCGTGAATGTTATTGATATCGATAAAGTTTTTTGTTAGAAACTATAACAGTATGACAATATCGTATCAGTTTGTTAGTTTTATTACTACATAAACAGAATATTCAATGTACAATATATAAACCTGGTGACGCTCGCCATGAACGTAATGATTGATCTTCAGGAGACAACTGTCAGGAACATAAGTCGGTACCTATATTGTTGGCTTAGATTACTACAACTAAACATAACACTTGCAGTACGTGAGAAAAAAAAGTAAAATAATACCATAGGGATCCGCCTACTGCTGGAAGCATGTTGTCCGACAGGAGTGCCCTATTGATTACTTGGGAGGCTTGCCATGTTCCTAATTCATGTTATATTTGACAATGATGAAAAAAGTACAGTAATACTTGCATAAACCCTAATAAGCAAAGCTAAATATTGTGTGTGACAACTAATTAATTAAATGTTACCCCTAAAGAACATTAAAGAAAAAGAAACGTAAAGGACCAAACTATATGAAAGTGAGCACATAATGTAGGATTATTCCATGAATAAAATATAGGAACAATAATAGTAGCACGTAAACAATAAGACCAATGCATGAACAAAACAACTAAACAATACTAGTAGCACGTAATGTAACATCACTGCATGAACAAGCTTGTCAAAACAAAAAAAGAGCATAAATATCACACACACATCCTCATACTAATAGCCTTCTCTTCATTAAGCTATTCATAAAGCAATAAACCCTAGCCTTAACAGAGGAGAAGGGGTAGGAGGAGTAGGACTAGGAGGAGGAGGTTGAGGAGGACCTTGGGAAGAAGATGCATGAGATGGGGCGACGGCGAGGAGGGTCGACGATGGAATGGAGGGTGCGATGGATAGAAGAGGCCGCGCTAGAACGGAGACCGGCGAAGGAGGCCGTGATGGGACGAAGGCCACAACGGTAGAGGAGAATGATGGCGGAACACGTGGAGCGCGATAGCAGAATGACGGCAGAGGAGAACGTGTGGCCGCTAAGGTTTAGGGTTCTACGCGATATGAAAGCGTTCTATTGGTGCCCACCTATTTATACACATCAGTAGTGACGGACGATAGTTTTCACCTGTCACTAATGATCTAGCCATTAGTGACGGGTGGCAACTATCATCCGTCACTACTGATCTAGTGACGGGCGGTAGTTTCTGCCCGTCACTAGTTATTCGACCCTTTAGTGACGGGACGTAATGCGACCCGTCACTAATGGGGGTGCCCCCTATTTAGTGATGGGCAAAATTATGACCCGTCACTAATAAGACAATATTACTAACACGTAAAAAACGGTCTGTCACTAAAAGTGTATTAGTGACGCATGTCATTTATCCATCATTCATGTTTATTTTTGTGCATTATTTATATTCAAAATAGAAAAAACAAAACAAAACATGGAGCTTTGATTTTTTACCTTCAGTTAATCTTTATGCTTGCTAGCAATATTTTGTGAAATTGATGGATCACTAGTCTTGCTATCATGTCTTTTAGTCTTTTTTATAAGCCTATAACATAGTTTTTGAGGGATATGACACATGACACATAAATATTCAAGTGAAAGATAAAGAAATATGTTGTGCTGATCTAGTGACTAATTTGAGTTAAATATACTTACACATGTTCTAGTTATGTTTATTTTACCATAATAGTGCTTTCAATTTTAGTACTGGCAGTACTATCGCTCGTGCAAAGTCAAAACAATTAAATCTAAATAAAAAATAGAAAAAATAAAAGAAAGTGTGCAAAAGCACAGAAAGATAAAATTGTTTTGCCTAGCTCATCTCATGAGACTATTTATCATTGCATTTTGATATCAACTTGGAGATGATATGAACTTGCTGTTTTGGTTTTGTGAACATGGCAGATTATGTGTGAAGTATTTCTCTTGTATTGGTACTAGTGAAAGACAATATTATAAATCATTGAAATCATAACATCTTAGTGTTGATTTGAACTTGAGAATTATGGTTTAGTTTCATCTTGAGGCTTTTAGGTTTGATTGTGAGCTGGTTAGTCTATCTATTTCATTTGTGTTATAACTTTGTCACGTGGGTTGCTTTAGGTACACTTCAAAGCTCTCAAATAAAAAAAGTTGTTGTTCTCATTATAATTTCTCTCTTTTGGTTTACTTGATGAAATCATTGTCAAAGGGGGAGAAAAACTTAGGGGGAGAAAAACTTGCAAACAAATTTCAGGGGAGATTGTTGTTGTTCTCATGATACTTGTCAAAAAGTTGTTGTTCTCATGATAATTTTTGGGTTGCCAATGTGTTCATCGAGGAGAGATTGTGAGATCATGTGTATGATCATTGATACATGATGAACAAACTAGTTTTTATTTTGAGAGGTCGGGCACTCTAGCCAGGTGGTAAGGCAGGTACTCTGGTCAAGTGGTTGGGCACTCAGCACTCGAGAAAATTTAGCACTCAAAAAAATTCAGCACTCGGGATTTTGGATCACTCGGATTTTTTATGTTTGAGTTAGATCATATGTTTTAAATGTATGTTCAACAAATATACCTTGTTTATGATTGATTAGATTAATTGAGTCAACTTGGAAAGAACTTGTGATGGGAAAAAGGTTGCTTAGTTTGTTCATGGGAAGGCATTGCTTCAGGGCGAGTTGTGGTCGATGACAGGATCAGAGCTAGGCTCGGGGAAGAGCTGAGGTTTAGAACGATCAAGGAAGTTATGTGAGACGCTCGGGCTAGAGAATGCTGCACGTAAAGATGAGATTTTCACATGGCATACGTAGGATGTGTGCGTGAGAAACCAAGTTGAGATATACCTTGGTTAAATTAATGATGAGTGATTGATATTTGTGGTTCAAGGTACTCATCTGTTCTGGTTTGAAGTTTGTGATAATATGTTGGTGATAAAAGTTCATGTGCTCCAGAAGGTCCGGTGTTGGGAGAAACATATTTGCTTGTCTTATGGTGTGCATGACTTGGATGCTACTCGACGGTCGACGACAGGTGATCAGGACCAAGTGGGGAGCTTGGTGCCGGACGATCAAGGAGGCTGGGTGAAGTCGAGGATGATCCTAGTGGTACACATGAAGATTAAGCAAGTCATAGGATGAAAGTTGATGAAGACGGTATGTCGATAATGTCAAGCGAAGGGGATGCCAGTGCAAGTGACAACGCGGCTCGAGGGATCGGGAGCAGGAGAGACTTGCCGGCAGTCAAGACCGCAAGATAGAGGACACGTGTCGACATCAGAATGCTTGCTTGAAGTAAAGCAAGAAGAGTACAGGGGTTTCATGGTTTGACCATAAAACCATGGGAGGTGAAGAGGCGGAGAAGATCAACGAGGACGTGCAAAGTGAGTTGGAGGCCCAATCCACATCGAGTTCGAGTCCATCTCGGCCTCCAGGAGCAGCAAGCACTAAAATTATCGCCCAGATCGCATACGGACTCCGTTTTCGACGTTCTGCATATGGACAGAAAGATAATTTCATAACCTTTCAAATGGCACCAGTTACATGTCAAAATTCCTTCTAGATCAACGGGAATAATCAAAACAAATGGACGTTCAGGATCTGCCAGGAATCTTAGGAGACAAGCTTGGTGGCAAACTTGCAAGAGAAGCTTCCCAAGAGGCTTATAGGGACAGAGAACTTGGATGCCCAGCCTCTTGGCCTATAAATAGATGGGAATGGCTGATGGTTGGGGCATCCCTTTGAGCTATCAACTTTGTGAGAATCTTTTGTTAGGATTATGAGAGGATAGGTCTAGTCTTGTAAGAGGTTAGAGCCTTGTGTGAGAAAATCTTGTAATAGGGCTTATCCTTGTGAGTAATGAAGAAGATTTTCTTGCATTTGTGAGTGCTCTCCTCTTTCTAACATCTCTCTTTTGAATCCATTGTTTGATTCTTGTTTTAGAGGCAAGTTTATCTTTTAGTTTTTGATTTTCGTTTTTGGTTTGAGCTAAAATTTTTAGCACCCTTGCAAGTCATACTTCTTGTTGCTAGAGGCCTAAAAATTCATATACACACACATATGTGATGTGGTTCAAGTTTCCATACCTCTAGATCATTAACTTGAAGTATACTTTGCCGGAGACAATTTTCTCTTGTGTTTCTTTTCAAGTGTTTTGTTCTTGTGACTATGACTAGTGTTCTTGTGCTCAATAGAACTTGAGGTTCATCTCACATACACTAGAGTCACATTTTCTTATTCATCCTTTTCAGTTCTCTTTGTGTTTCCGCTAGCTTTCTTTGGAGGAGCATTGGGTGAAAGGAATTGACCATCTTTTCAAAAGAAATTGTTGAGGCTCCTATTCACCCCCCTCTAGTCGCCTGTTTCGGTCCTACAATTGCTATCAGAGCAGGTTAAATCACTAGTTGACCTTAACCGGCTTTGTGATCCGTAGGCGACATGGAGAGACATGGAAAAATTCCTCTCTTTGATGGGCGCGATATTTCGTATTGGAAGGTGCGCATGGAGGCCTATCTACAGAGCCAAGGAAGTGCGATTTGGGAAATAGTTGATTCCAACTATGAGATTACTCTTGTTCGTACCACTCAGCCTCAGATTAAACAATATGATAACAATAACAAAGCTAGAAATATTTTGTTCATGAGTCTGAGTCGGAACGAGTTTGACAGGGTTCAACACCTTCGTACCGCTCGAGAAATCTGGACTACTTTGAGTGTGTTCCATGAAGGCACAAATCAGATTAAGGCCAGACGCCAAAGCGCATATAATCAAGAGTATCAAATGTTTGTGCAAGGCCCTGGAGAATCTCTTGATGCTATGTTTGCTCATTTCGATGGAATTGTTAGCAATCTTCAATCTACAGGAGTTCTTGCCTATTCTGATCATGAGAGAGCGATCAAGCTTCTCTATGCTCTTGATCGTAGCATATGGGAAGTGAAGATCTCAAACATCGAAGAGTCACCAAGTTACGACATGTTAACTTGTGATGAACTTTTCAGCAAGCTTAAGTCCACCGAGATTGCTAAGGCATCTCGACTAGGCCTAGAAAATTCTCTGCCTTAGAACATGGCATTGGTTTTGGGTTCTAGTGGTGGCAATCAGGCTGGAATTAGTTCTTCTTGTGCTAATGTCTCTTTGGGTGGTTTTGCTTTATCTTCTTTGGTCTCTATCACCAAGGAGTAAGTGGATACTTTGGATTATGAGGATCTTCCTCTCATCGTGAAAAAAATCACTCGCTTCTACAACAATCGCCAAGATCAAAGAAGAGGTGGTTCTCGTGGATGTTTTGAGTGTGGTGACACCACCCACTTCAAGGCAGATTGCCCAAAACTCAAGAGGAAGGCAGATTGCCCAAAACTCAAGAGGAAGGAAGATTGTGACCATGACCATGACAAACACAAAAAAAAAGACAAGAAACCCTTTTTCAAGAAGAATCGAGACAAGATGGCCAAGAAGGTGGCCAAGGCGGCTTCCAGGGCATTTGTGGCAACTCTCAGTGACATTGACACATCATCCAGTGAGGAGGATAGTTCGGAGGAGGATGAACCGCAAGCAAAAGACAAGAAGAAGGTCAAGGACATTACAGGTCTCTGCTTCATGGCGGACGACAACAACGACAGCGAGACCGAGCTTGATCCCTCCGAGGTAACTCCTTACGACTAGCTTTCTATTTAAGTAGATACCTTGAACGATGCTCTTGTGAGCCAGGATAGGTTACTTAAGAAAGCAATGCGTGAGCTAAAAGATCTTAGGCCTAAGTATGAGTCTGTCTCCACTGAACTTGTTTTGCTTAAGTCTAAGTTAGAAGATGATGAGTGTGAGAGTTGCATTTTAGTTATGAGTGAGCTTGCTGAGCTTCATAAGGTGCATACTCAAGTCATCGATCGGCTTGAGAGTGCTGAGAAGAAGCTCACTGAGGAGGAGTCTAGATCTACTCTTTTGGGTGCTTGCTTGAACTGCTCTTTGCTTGCAAAGAATGTTGAACTAAAAGACAAGTACATTCAAGAGCTAGAATCTAGATTGGAGAGTGCTGTGAGTTCAAAAGATGTGCAGCCAGAGTGTTCCACCTGCATAATCTTTCAGGACAAGCTCAGCTGGGTTAGAGGGCAAGTTCAGAAGCTCATGACTGAGAATGAGTATCTCCTTTCTCTTGTGGAGAAATACTCACAAGGTAAGGGCAAAATGAATTTACTCTTGGCCTAGACCAAGATGTGTGCTGATAAGGCGGGATTAGCCTTGGGGTTGGGTTTTGAGAGAGTTGCATACAATGGGAAGGGTAAGACAATCTTTACCACACCTACTACCCTTGAGGCAGAGAAATCTAAGATTGATACACTACCTCAATCCACAAAGAAACCAACTCAACCCACCAAAAAAAATAAAACACCAAAACCCAAGAAAACACCACAGCCAAATTTGAGAGAGCATGTGAGAGATTTCCGAGTGACTGACAGTCAAGCTCCCAAGAGGCTTTACCATTGCACTTATTGTCAGAGAGAAGGTCACTTGGTTGGGTTTTGCTTTCATCGTAGGAAGGATGAGCGACGTGAATGGGAGAGGAGTACCCAAGACATGTGCCACCCATCTGTTGGTATGCATGAGCCTTTTTCTCGCCTCCACTCATGAGTCTTTGATGCCCTTCAATTTCCTTCTAGAGGTATTGCCTGACATGGATCTTACCATGACTCGTATGGTTTTAGATCACGTGTAAGAGGTTTTGATTCTCGGCACTTTGGCGGACCACATTTTCCTCATAATGGTTCTCGCCCCTGGTGTTCTAATATTGATGTGCATATAACTTCTTTTACCTCTGCTCCTCGAGTGTCTTTGTGCTGGATTCCCAGGAAGTTTCTTACTTACCCCATCGTTGAGCAGTCGAGCATATCTCATTTGATGTAGGTGGCAGGCGGAAGCCTAGAGAACAAGTGGATCATTGACTCTGGTTGTTCGCGCCATATGACCGGAGATTCATCATGGTTCTCTAGCCTCACCCCGACGAAGCATCATGAATACATCACTTTCGGGGATGATCAAAAAGGAAGAGTGAAGGCTAAAGGAACGGTAAAGATAAATGAGAGCTTTATTCTCAAAGATGTAGCTTTGGTGGAACATTTAGGATATAATCTTCTTTCTGTATCTTAGTTGCTTGATGAGGGCTTGGAAGTGCGTTTCAAACATAATACTTCTTGAGTTCTTGATCTTTCTGGTGCTTTGATTTGCAAGATTTCTAGAGTTGGGAGAGTTTTTGGAGCTAATTTCTCTGAGTCTCATGGTTCTTCTCGCTGTTTGATTGCTCAACCTTCTTCAAAGCTTTGGATGTGGCATAGGAGACTAGGGCATATGAGCTTTGATCTGCTTACTCGTTTGAGTGCCTTAGGCCTGATCCGAGGATTGCCTAAGCTCAAGTTTGAGAAGAACCTTGTGTGTGCTCCTTGTCAGCATGGCAAGATGGTTGCAACCTCTCATCCACCAATCAATCTGGTGATGACTGGACGACCAGGAGAACTTCTCCATATGGACACTGTTGGTCCTTCTCGTGTTCGTTCGGCGGGAGGGAAGTGGTATGTTCTTGTCATTGTTGATGATTTCTCTCACTACTCCTGGGTTTTCTTTCTTGAGAGCAAGGATGAAGTGTTCTCACACTTTCGGAGCTTAGCCTTGAGATTATTCAAAGAACTCCCTGGTGCATTGAAAGCAATTCGCAGTGATAATGGCACCGAGTTCAAGAACTATCTCTTTAATGCTTTTTGTCTTGAGCATGGCATTACGCATCAATTTCTGCCCCACACGTTCCTCAGCAAAATGGCGTGGTTGAGAGGAAGAATCGTACTTTGGTAGAGATGGCTAGGACAATGCTCGATGAGCATAGGACTCCTAGGAAGTTTTGGGCTGAGGCCATTAACACGGCATGCTACATCTCTAACCGGATCTTCTTGCGCTCAATTTTGAATCTAACTTCTTATGAGCTACGTTTTGGGAGGAAGCCCAAGGTTTCGCACTTGAGAGTGTTTGGTTGTCGGTGCCTTATTCTAAAGCGTGGTAATCTTGATAAGTTGGAGTCGCGCTCTTCGGATGGCATCTTCTTAGGGTATTCTCCTCATGGTCACTCTTACAAGGTTTTTAATCTTGATACTAACACTATCATTGAGTCATGCGATGTGACCTTTGATGAGACAACCCCATGTGCTAGTATCTCTTTTGAGTATGCAGGTGACAAGGAGATCGATGAAAGCATCTTCCTGGATGAAGATCCTTCAGATCTTAAAGAGGACGAGAATGATCCACTACTTCACACTATTACACTCACTCTTGAGCTGGTTCCTGCATCTTCTACTTCAACAGAGGGTCCTGGAGCTTCTACGTCTACTTTGGCTGCTCTCGAGAATGCACCAACTGTGTTTGAGGGGGAGGTTCTATCACGACGAGAGCTCCTCAGCACATTCAGCAGCATCACCCTCCACACTTGATGATTGGGGAACTTGATGAGAGGGTAACAAGATCTAAGACCGCTTCTCATGCTCATTTTACTGATTCTGCATTCGTTTCTTCCTTTGAGCCTCATGATGTTAGTCATGCTTTATCTGATTTAAGTTGGATCAATACCATGCATGAAGAGCTTGAAAACTTTGAGAGAAACCAAGTTTGGGTCTTTGTAGAACCACGTCCCAATGTTCATACCATAGGCACCAAGTGGGTTTTCAAGAACAAACAGGGGGAGGATGGGTCAGTTGTGAGAAACAAGGCTAGACTTGTGGCTTAGGGTTTTACTCAGGTTGAGGGGATAGACTTTGGAGAGACTTTTGCACCTGTAGCTAGACTAGAAGCCATTAGGATCCTCCTAGCATTTGCGGCATCCCGAGGTTTCAAGTTATACCAAATGGATGTCAAAAGTGCTTTCCTAAATTGTTTCATAGAAGAAGAGGTCTATGTCAAGCAACCCCCTGGCTTTGAGCATCCCAAATATCCTCATAAAGTATACAAGTTTCACAAAGCCTTGTATGGGCTCAAGCAGGCACCTAGAGCTTTGTATGATAGGCTTAGGTCTTTCTTGCTAAAGCATTGATATAAGATGGGATCGGTAGACAAAACCTTGTTCACTCTCAGGAATGGCAAAGATTTTCTGCTTGTTCAGATTTATGTGGATGATATCATTTTTTGTGGCTCTTCTCATGCACTTGTGGCCAAGTTTGCAGAAACAATGAGTAGGGAGTTTGAGATGTCATTGATGGGAGAGCTTACCTTCTTCCTTGGTCTACAAATCAAGCAATGCAAACAAGGTACATTCATCCACCAGACGAAGTACACCAAGGATTTGCTGAAGAAGTTTGACATGAGTGATGCAAAGCCATTAGCGACTCCGATGGCTACCTCAACCGTTCTTGATCCGGATGAAGATGGTGATGAAGTTGACCAGAAGGAGTTTAGGAGCATGATTGGCTCCCTCTTGTACTTGACAGCAACAAGACCAGATATTCACTTCGCCGTCTGCTTGTGTGCTCGCTTCCAAACTTCTCTAAGAACATCTCACCGTCAAGCAGTGAAACGTATTCTAAGGTACCTTAAACACACTCTTGACTTTGGTCTTTGGTATTCTGCTTTATCCTCTCTTTCTCTTCGAGGTTTTTCTGATGTGGATTTTGCTAGGTGTAGAATTGATAGAAAAAGTACGTCAGGTACTTGCCATTTCTTAGGTTCTTCTCTTGTGTGTTGGTCTTCTCGTAAACAGTCTAGTGTTGCGTAGTCTACTGCTGAAACGGAATATGTAGCTGCTACTAGCTGTTGCTCACAAATTCTTTGGATGGTTGCTACCTTTAAGGATTTTGGGTTGGATTTCAAAAGTGTGCCACTTTTATGTGATAACACTAGTGCCATAAGCCTAGCCAACAACCCAGTTCAACACTCCAGAACCAAACACATAGATGTGAGATACCATTTTCTAAGAGACCACAATGAGAAGGGAGACATTGAGTTGAGCTACATTGACACCCAACACCATTTGGCCGATATTTTTACCAAGCCTCTAGATACCATAAGATTTGCGTTTTTAAGAGGAAAGCTTGGTGTGTGCCATCCCTATGGCATTTTGTGAGGGGGAGTTATTCTTTGTACATACTCTATCTTACATTTAGTGCATTTGCATTTGCATATCATCTTATAAAATCATCATGTTAGTTGAGCTTCACTTATATGTCGAGGGCACTTTCTTGTACTAGTTGTGGATTTGTACTAAGAAGGGTAGATATATAACAATTTGTGCAAGCTTAGGCTCTTATTGAAACCTAGCATAACATCTATTGAGCAAGCTTGTCTTTTCTGATAATGAATTTGAAATATGAATCTAATCTCATGTCACCCTTAAGTATTTGCTTTTGCATGATCAGTGTTTGTAATAGGGCTAGTTCTGTCAAAAGCTCAAGCTAGGCCATTTTGTTTAGTTTAGCAGCATGGGAACATTGCGCTGTGTTCTTTGTCTATGTAAATGTTTATCCTATGATTAAACCTTGGTAGAGCATGTGCTCTTTTATGCCGCAAAGGCATATCTTATTTTGGCTTTGTGAAAAATTATATGTCTTAAAACTTTTTAAAGTTCTTTAGGTTAAAATTTAATCCAATATGGTTGTCTTGAAGCCTCAAGGTGCTTGCCGTAACCACTCGTTGACACTTTGCTTGGATAAGCGATAACTTGAGGATAATCCAATATGGTCATCTTGAAGCCTCAAGGTGCTTGCCGTAACCACTCGGTGACACTTTGCTGGGATAAGAGGTGACTTGAGGATAATCTAATACGGTCATCTTGAATCCTCAAGGTGCTTGCCGTAACCACTCGGTGATACTTTGCTTGGATAAGAGGTGACTTGAGGATCAAAATGCGAAAAATGCCAAAGTCATCAAATAAGACACACCTAGCAAGTAAATACTAAAACTTCAGGAAAAACTTCATTAAACCAAAATGTCCGACTTGCAAGTGACTCAATAAGATTATGCACAAGACTGTGCCACAATAGTCACACCAGGCAAGTCGAAACACAACCACCACGAATAAACACTGGAACACAGCAACTACAGGGGAAATACAAGTAACGATCAGGATGCGTTCATGAGGGAAACAGACGTTCTCATAAAAGGAGAAACGCGCTAAACGCTCTCATGCAAAATATCGTATACTTTTAATTTGGCCAAGTCAACAATCGACATATAGTGCAGACCCTCTCAAGTAAATCAACAAACACTTGACATACACTTGAACACACAGAAAAATATTCGCAGTGTAATATGAAAATCAAGTGCTTGCAGACATTCTATCAAACACCTAACTTGAAGTGCAGATTTCATTTCATCAAATAAGTGGTGTGCACAAGAGGTACACTGCAATCTTGATGGAGAAGATGGCCGGAGAAGCTTGCTGCTGTGCCGTGCCATCGCTGTGCACCGCCGTGCCGCCGTCGTCGCCATCGCCG
>KE372653.1:195209-207661 GCA_000418225.1 Zizania latifolia
GCGCAGCCCATGTGCCTCTCTACGCACAATTCAGAGAAGGCATGGCACTAGCATGCGTGGTTTGTTCATCTGAATTTTCAGGCCTTGCGAAAGCTAGCCCAGCAGCGAGCAGATCTACTCACCAAGCCACTTCCACATGTCAAGTTCCAGGAGCTTCAAGCAAGTGTTGGCGTCGAGCAGATTTAGAAGATGCAGGATTAGGGAGGAGATTTGTTACCTAATTAATCCTGCACCTATGCTCTAGAAGAGGAATCAGAGTAGGTTTCTATTTTAATAGCTGGAGAAGGCTTAGAACATCCCAAGACAGATTATAGAAGTTATCTAGCTAGATATAGAGGGAATCCAAGTATGAGGTCCTAATGAGTCAGCTTAAGAATAGTATTTCTATAATTAGCAAATAAGATATCTAGGTAGATTATAGAAGTTATCTAATTGAATACAGAGGGAATCCAAGTAGGATTGTCCTTATGTCCTAGTAGGACTAGGACTTGATCCCTATAAATGTAACCAGCAACTCCATGGAATAAAATTAGATCAGTTTGCAGATCAATTAGCTAGATAAAAACCTATCCTGTCTTATGTTCCTTGTGGCTTGACATACATGTATTCGTTAATGTTTGATCCACATTGTCCTCTATTCAATCTCATTTAGATTCCATACAGAAAAGTATTTGTCCTCACTGCTGTTTCTACCACTGTATCTCCTCACTAAATGGAGCCCATACCAAATTGCCCCTCACCGTTCTAGTCCTAGTCTGATATGCTAATTGCCCGGAAAGACAAAGTTATAGCTTGATTGAGGCGCTGAGCTGGGCTCCTATGGCTTGACTTAGTTCTTGACTGTGGCTTTAAGGGACTGTTTGGTTGCTAGTCATCATTTGCCATCAAAAGTTGTCACACTTGTCTAAGTTGGGGTTATCAAATTATTTACTACATTTTGGTAAGTCTAAGGGAATCTTGCCACACTTTTTAAGTTATTAACATGTAGGACAAAAAAATCTTACCACAACTGTTGCAACAACCAAACACCTACTAAATTAGTCAAACTTGCCTAACCTTAGGTGTGGTAAAGTGTGGCTAGCAACCAAACAGCCCCTAAATCTTGGCCCGTTTTTTTTCTCTTCAAGGCCTATGTATTGTACTCCATCACAAAATATAGTAATATTTAGTCTTGACATATATATTAAGGAGATATGTAAAAAGACTATAATACTCTCTTCGGGGTTAGTGAGTGTAGGCCTAGGAGTAGTTGGTGAAGTAATGAGTAATAAAGTTTAAGAATAGTTTGAATATTTTAGAGGTAAAAATGACCTCTTCTAGATGTTAAGTTGCTATATTTAGAACAAATTTTAAATTTTAAAAGGTGTTATATTTTAGGACGAAGGGTTAGTTTCTTTAGGGCTCTATCTCTTAGACATGTACAAGTAGTATCATTGGACTGGTGATTCTTATCACAAAAATTAGGGGGAGAAAAGGCTGGTAATAAATTAATAATGCTGGTTACCCCCATTTTTCAGCCTAAGATATGGACACAAATAGAAGCTGAAAGCACCCTAGATGTCATTCCACATGTGCACGTAAGGAGTATATGAAACTTGTTGTGCAGAGTAGATGCTATTGATACCAAAGAAAATGCAACATATTCTCTCCATTATATATTATAAGTCGTTTGACTTATTATAATTTAAACTTCTCTAATTTTGACCAATTATATAGAAAACTGTACTAACAATTACTCCCTCTGGCTCTACAAAGCAAGTTGTTTTAGACTTGTATCTAGAGTTAGATAAAATAAGTTGTTTTGTGTTTTGTTATGCATTTTGGATATCTATATCTCGGATGGTGTACTAATTTCTCTTCGTCTTCTGTGTTGTCTTTTCTTCCGCACTGTATTTAATATGGGCAAACAAGAAAAATACATACTAATTAATCACTCCTCGATATCTAAAATCATGTCGAAAATGACTTACTTTTTAAAACTAGAGGGAGTATAATATTAAATTAGTTTCATTAAATCTACCATTAAATATATATTAATATTGTATTTATTTGATATTTAAATGTTAATATATTTTTCTTTAGACTTGATCAAAGTTAGAAAAATTTAACTTAAAAAAAATCAAACGAATTATAATACGAAAAGTAGAATACTTTAAATCTTAAATCGGCCGGCTTTTGTCATGTAACTAGCTAGCTACAGAACCTGCGAGGAAATGGCAATAAAGTAGTATAAGCAAGGTGAGAGCAGCCACAGGTTGACGAGAGGAGCAGCACCACTCAACTCAACTCAACACAGCACATCCGTCCCACGCGGCACGCCAAAGGCATATACTAAAGTTGGTTGTACAGCAAGCTGTGTAGAACAGCACAATCCTCTACTACACAAGTAGACAGACCAAATCAAACCATCCCAGACTTATCCATTCACAATTCTTTTACAGATAAGCAATGACTTCTGGCGGATGAGGCTTACAGGTGATGTAAATATTAAGAGGCTCTTACATATTTTCTTCTTTCTTGTTTGTATAATTGCAATAAAATACAATATGATTATACCTACGGTACAGGTGTCAATTAAGTAGAAGGATGTTTGAAAAAGAGGGGGGTTGGCGGTCACGAGGCCGGTATGAGGCCACAAGTGAAGTGAACTGATTGCCTTTTGAGTGCACAAGATGGACTACACCGATGCAGATCAGCTGGCCTTAAAAAAGTTGCTTGAGACATGAGAGTGAATGCAGGAGATTGGTTGCACCGTCGCACTCAGAAAACGCTGTGGTTCTTGTGTCACGCCGAATACGGTACCATTCATAGGCCTCCTGAAAAAAAGCTTTCTTTCCTTCACTTCCACAAGTTGATGCTCACACATTGCCCAAATTTCACTGCAGCCACTACTTCTTGGATTGGTGTTACCTGTTGTTGTCCCTTGCTACTGCTACTGCTCTGGTGCCACACCTGCTACTTTTGCACTTATCAGCTCCCTAGTGGCAGGGAGTGAGAGGAGAGAGAGCCACTTCACTCTGTGTAGTGACACTAGTCGCCCGGCTGATTATGTGTGGTCTTGTGACACTGTTTTATGTGGCTAGCAAAATGGTGAGATATACTTGTGGATATTTTAATTTCTGACTCAAGACACCGAGGTCTTGCTATAATTCTAGTATGTTGATAGCTATGAGTAGATAAGCGTCAGGTTGCAGTGCAATAGTATGGTCTAGAACAGCAATTGTGCTCCTAGAAGATGGTCTTCTGTTGAATTAAAGCCGGAGGTGCTTAAACCTTTTGTTGAATTAAAAAACAAAGAGATGCATTCTGATATGTTAGTTCTTGGAGGGGTGGCCATGAAGGAATTATTGGCCAGAAATAGAATCCTAGATGCATTCAAATTTTCTCCTTAATTTGCAACGAACAACTTTTAGTGGCAGATTTGTAAATATGATCGGAATGTGATAAGCGTGCGATAAATAGGGACTGTGTAGCTACCAAAGTTGCTAGGAAGCATCATTTAGTTGCAGCTGAAAGTACGCCATGAGGATGATGTCTTCACCACTTGTCAACGATACAGGCAAAAGGATTCATCTGGTGAGCAGTGAACTAGAAAAGCGAGTGAGTGAATGGCCAACCTGCCAGACAAGCATTGTAGTTTGGCCGGTCACCGAACTAATTACAATCTTGCGAGTTTGGCAAGCATGTTAACATGGTGAAAATCTGGATTTGGTCCCCATCATAAGATATAATATATTGAGACACTCACTGCTTTGTGAATCTTGGAGAATATATAGATGTGCTTTTGGGATGAGGACATTGATCATCTACACTAAAAAGGTTGTGTAGGTACTTGTATGTATTATATATGGTCGATTCAACCAAATCCCATATCTGCTTGTCCAAAAAGATGACAGAAGAAAGGCAAAGAGAGGTCCGGGATTATTATCTAAGTCTAGTTATTTCGGATATTATCTGACATTAATTTCAAATCATTGTCAGGGGCCCACATTTGAAGAAGAGAGATCCAGTTTCTTTTTGTGGAATCAGTTTTCCTGTGCTGTTGGATAAGAGTGGCACTGACCAGAGAGCTACTGGCGGTGAGCCGGTGAGCAATCGAAAAGCTTCGATCTCCTTGCTTTATTTAAGGTCGTACTTACTCACTGTTTTCTGTCTGATGTTGTGGGCTTTTCGTGTTTTCTGAAATACAGCTAATAGCTTTGATAGTAGTATTGTAAAATTGTTTTTAATGACAAACATATTATTAATATAGTTAAGATATTGGAATTAATCATAAAGCTTATTTTGTTATTCTCTTGGCCCATCCTCTCTTTTCCCTAAATCTTACAGGACAGAGATAATTAATCTACTTGTTGGTTGTTACATGGAGAATGAAGTCCATTTTGTGGGATGAAGACGCAAGACTCCTGGCACCGGAGAACCTTAGTTGACTAAGTTGATGTACCATTGGAGAAGCATGTGTAGGAAGCAAGTTTTTGCCCGTCGCCACTGGTGGTTAAATTACTTGAAGCATTGGCCAGCGCACAGCACTAGAAAATGTACATGTGTGACCGGGGGCAGGTTGAGTTAGCAACATGCACTCAACCATGCAGCAAAGAGACGGCATGACTTAATTGAGACGGAACAAAAGATGGTTCTAGCACATGGTATAGGAATAAGGTTGCCCACCAATCAGTGTGTGAGGAATGGTTGCCCATGAGCAAAGCCAACACTTGCCACACTCTCAAGGTGGCAGCCACAGCAATCTTTGTGAAGCATTGACTCTCCCTTCACTCCACGCCACTAATTTAACTTGGAGCAATAATGCAATTCCATCAGCAAGGCATATGGATCATATGTCGCATCTCTACAGGGCTGAAGAATCCTGGTACACATAGAATCATTATCATCCTAGCTTGGAAGTGGTTTAAGATATGTTCTATCTTCGTTGCACAACTAGTGTTGCCATGTGTGCATACTACGTGTTCGTAGTAACACCAACAACTTATTGACTTGTTGGCCTGCAGGTTTGTTTGGGGAGGACATGTCTGTCACTCTGTCAGTTAGACCTGATCCATGGTGATTAACGGCGTAAGCACCCTCTCCCAGCATGACAGACAGCACGATACAGCTGCTGCTTAACTGGATCGTTTTGTTGTTGATATCATGTGGACTGAATCTCGTCTCCCGATGTATTGTGCCCTTCTCCTCTCTTTCTTCTTTTCTCCCATCGTGATAATCACTGAACAATCCTGCTGTGATAGTCTCGTCATTTATGCGAGTGGTCTCACTGGATCTCTCTCGTCTGGTAGCATGAGTATGACGTGATGAGTGGTGGCCCAGTCACTTGTATCCTATGGTGGCCAGTGATGCCCTGCGAATTGTACATGAATGGTGGTGCTGCTGCTACTATCAATTGTCCCACTACGACTTCTTCACTCATCATCCATCTCAGCCAGGTCCAGGCAGCTCAGCTCCATCCTACTTACAATATATATGCAGGCTGCAGCTGGACGATCTATTGCTGGTATGTATGCATGGTGGGTGTCCATCAACTGCACCACATGTTTCATCTCTCACAATATTCCAAACCGCTGTGTGTTGCCTCAAATTCATATTGTTTGTTTCTCACACTGGTCTCTACAACCAGACTCTTTAATTCACCCCAAGTCATGCTCATTGGTACGTGTCCAATTCACAACCGTTTTAAGATAATGTGATATAGTTGTACCGAGAACAGTTCTGTCCTTTGATTAGCCAATTACATTATATTGATATAGTTGTGCCGAGAACAGTTCTGGCCTTTGATTAGTTAGGATGTACATACCCAAAACATATTTACACCCACAAGTTCTGAAATAAAAATAATATATGAAAGGAACGATATTGAACTTGGGTAAAACACTCATTGACCGCATGCATGATCAATTTGACAGATCCCTAATGACTTGAAATATACTTTGGCCAGCGCAAGATACAAGATTAAGTGTTGAAACAGAGGACCGGGTCTCAAATCTTGCTTAAAGCTTTACTATTAAGAGGAGTGCCATACACTCTTAACTTACCTTGCTAACTTGATCAGACAATGACATCATTTCTCACATTTTTACACGACTCGGTTGCATTTTTATTGCGGGTTTTTAGATAAGTAGGTGGCTTGCCGTGTGTGTATTTATACGGACAAGGATACAAAGATTTGATAATCTTTTGGATAAATAATGTTCAACCTAACAGAACTGATCACGTTCAGGATACTACTTGTCCAACTAGCGACGTATGCACTAATTAGATCCTTAAAGCTAGGGTTCTCCACATGAGGGACAACATGGCTAATTGCCAATCATAGTGAGGATCATGGCAAGCTCAAGGGCGCTTATCTTTTCTGCACTGCTTAAGTATGGCAAAAGAAAACAAAAGCAGGTACTAGCCACTGATCATTAATCTGGTTGGAGTTTGGATTGCTGTACAAGTGAGTGACCAGTGCAGATGCATCTGTGTGCTTGCTTAATAGGGGGTGGATCAACTATAAGACAGCAATGACTTTTAGGTTAGTTCAAGTATGCTTCTCTAATCATTGTTTATGATAGCAATCTGATCTACCTATTGACATTAATGTTCCACTCAAACTTTAAAATCTTAGATGACAAGTTTGTGGTGACATCAGTAACTAAAAATCATGAATCCACCCTATTTAATAGTGTGTTGAGAGATACAGAGAGAGAAGTGTGGTAGAGAGATCCAGAGAGATAAGTGTGTTAGAGAGAGAAAGGAAGCTAGCTTCCGACTGATGCTTTGCTTGCCCCCACAACACCACAGCATCATCCAATTGGTGTCCAAATTAGCTAATTCTTTCTCTAAGGCTGCTCCTTGTTGCCCCACACAACAAACAACATTTCATCACGTCAAGAATCATCGCTAATCAGCTACTCACCACCAGTTCCCCTCCGTCTCATCTCACTCGTTGACTTATCTCACACAACACAATGCAACGATCGTCGCTAGCTAGCCTCTTTAATTCAACCTACATCGGGGTCGGTGAAAAAAACAAGATTAGATTGGAGAAGAATAAGGTTCATAATGTAAATATATATGTGTGTCGTTTTTAGCCACTTAACTTTGCTAATTGAGTAATCAACTAAACCACGTCATTGTGTTACTTATATATGCAATTTGTATGGTTGTTAGGCCATACGTACACACACATCACGTACATATACGTCGTACGGGAACAGTGGTTAGGGAGTGACTATTAATTTGAAGGCGAGCTGATCGAGATGGTGCAGCCACAGCAAGTATCAGCAATGCCCAACCCAAATCTAGCTAGTGAGATCCAGTTAACTAAGAAATGATAATTAATACACAGAACTGGTGTGATCACTAACTAATCAGGATCTCAGAGGCAGCTAAGCTATGCAGCTGTGCCATTTGCATCAGGGGATAACATTTTTACTTTCGGTTTAGCTTAAAAAGCAAGTGACTGTGTTATTGGTAGATGCTATGCAATCAAAGGACAGCTGAACAGTCCAGCTTGTTCCCAAGAAAATAAAAATCAACTGGGTGCTTGTGGTTGTGGGGATGAAAGTATTGACAAGTGACAACAAATTGCAGGTATTTTTGTGTGGCCACTAATAGAGAGTAGAGACACCTGCAGCTGCACCACCACTAATTCTAGTTGCCAACTGCCAAGCAGAGCTAGCTGTTCATGTCTACATGATTAATGGAATTGCTAAACACAAATGTCAAGGTAAAAAAGATGACAATCATTGGAAGATGAAAGCAAGAGGCCATCAAACAATTTAGTGGACTTCCGTACCTTTTTTCTTACTAAATTTAAAGGATGCTAATTAAACAGCCAATAAATAGTAAGAGGCATATATAGCAGATGAGGTGAGCAACAGAAAAGCAGAGCATTTTTTCCTTGGTTGTTCCAGCCTTGCAGTGTAACACTACCACCCCAGGAATCAAACATGCACAGGGAATATTGAGCTTGCTTCCATACTCTCTTTCTTGGCATAACTGTTGACCATAATTAAATTACTTGCCACTCCTACTTGGATCCTTTTCGATCTCTGTCCACATCCACATATATCAGTCACATTCACATAGATGCTACTCCTGTATTGCTTCGTCACCGAAAAGAAATTAAACAGAAGTAATATATGCTACTATAGTTAGTTCATCGTATATATCCTCACGGACACTTGGTTAATTCCAGCGCTAATTAAGCATTTGGAAAATAAGGAAGGGCTAAATTGAGGCTGGCTATTAATCGAACAGTACAAGCTAGGCATGTTTTGCACATGAATTCAGCTAGTGCTAGGCATCAAAATCGTCCACAAGTAATTAAGAGCGGCATTATATTAGGCAGCTTTAACACACCCAGCACTAGTCTTCTTGGCCACCAGTTAACCTCCTACTACTACTACTAATTACTCCATCTAACAATAGTATCTGCAATTAGCCACCAAATTAAACCTCTTTCTCCACAGAGAGGCTATAAGAGTTGCAAAGCAACATTAACAAAGCCTCGGAGAGAGGTTATAACAGCATAGAAGCAAAGCCGGCTAGGTTTTGGCTAATATACTAGTGTTAGCGATTAAAGCGCATACAAAAATATAAGATTAACACGAGACACTGATTTACTTATAAAACCTTTGCGGCTTCTCTTTTCCTTCGCCGAGCTCTCTCCTCTCCATTAATAAGGCCACCGAAACTTGCATTCTTGCCATTGATTACAGGGTTCTCTTCCTCCTATATATCCATCCTTGCAAGCTGCAAAACCGCCGCTCTCCTCTCTCATCTCTCCACTTGCAGCTTAACAGTCCATCCGTTTCTTGCTTCGATCGCCATGCAAACACACCAGGTGGACGACAAGCTGGAGCTCGTCGCCATGTCCGCCTCGTCCGTCGAGCACTCCGCCGAGGAGGACAAGCGGCACCACCTCGCCGCCGGCGTCGTCAAGCGTAAGCGCACAAAGAGGCCACGCCACCACCAGGCGGCGTCGCCCAGCACGTCGTCGGAGAGCACCACCACCGAGGAGGAGGACATGGCCCACTGCCTGATCCTCCTTGCGCAGGGAGCCGCTGTCGAATCAAAACAGTCGCCGGCGCCGCCTCCGGCCGCTTGCCCGCCGCCGGTGGTCAAGAGCGAGAGGTACACGAGCCGCAAGTACACGGAGGCGGCCACCACGGCGGACGGCGTCAGGGCCGGGTTCTACGTCTACGAGTGCAAGACGTGCAACAAGTGCTTCCCCACCTTCCAAGCCCTCGGCGGCCACCGCGCCAGCCACAAGAAGCCACGCCTGGCCGGCGCAGACGAGGAGAACGTCAACAGCAACGCCAACGCCAGCAGCAACACCATCGTCATGTCGAAGCCGCCGATGACGACAGCGTCGCACTCGCCACCGCCTCCCCTGCCTCAGGTTGACCCCGCCGTGTCTGTCGCCCCAGACGTCACCACCGTGCTGAGCCTTAACAACGGCGCCGCCGCCGGCTCAATCAACAAGCTGAGGGTGCACGAGTGCTCCATATGCGGCGCCGAGTTTGGCTCCGGGCAGGCGCTGGGCGGGCACATGAGGCGCCATCGGCCGCTGCACGCGCCGGAGCGCGCGGTGACCACGATCACCGCGGACACGAAGAAAGAGGGAAGCACAAGCATCAATCTGGAGCTAGACCTCAACCTGCCGGCACCGTCCGACGAGGAGTCCGTGTCTCTTCCGCCGCCGCCGCCGGTGCTGCTGGGCCTCGGGCAGTTCGACGACGGCAAGAAGCATCTTCTGTTCACGGCCTCCGCAGGCCTGGTCGATTCTCGATTGCCATTATTGACATGAGCGTGCTCGCTGGACGACCTCAAGAATTCTTTTCGATCGTAATTAACACTGATCGATTGATCTTTTCTCCTTTTCTTTTCTTCTGGGACGGTGGAATTACTATACCTGATGTTTACTTACAATTTGTTTCTTGGCTGCATATATCAAAGAACCTGTAACATACTATTGATTCTTTCGATTCTATTCTGTAAGATTGACAATTATAATGATTGACACTTATACATAGGAGCACATTACATATTGATGATGAAATTATATTAATTGAATCAGATTGAAATTCCATTAACTATTGTTTCAGAAAAGTTTGGCCACTGGGAGTGAGTGAGTGAGTGGTGGGAGTTGTCTGAAATGTGATGAAAAAAAGGTGACATTGTTCTCGTGGAAATTAAGGGGTGGGTGCAATGTAATTACCGGCTGTGTACTGCCCACCTTTTCTTTTTTGTGTCCTAGCTACCTTCGGGTGAATTACATGAACACTGCAGATATCACTTCCAATTTATCAGGGAAAAATTAATTAATTAAGCATAGATATGGTATTCAGTATTACATATACACTACACATGAGTTAGTAACGCCTATTGTTTGTCTTAATATGTGTTGGTATCATTTCATACGGCTCTAGATTTAGGATTTTTTTAATGTTTTAAAAACTTAGTTTTAAGAAATCTTAAATCTAAAAATGTAAATAAATTGAGGGTATTTAGTTAAGCAATACGATTTTTTATTTTTGACTAAAAATAAAAGTTTAAATTAACCACATTATTTTATCATACAAATCAATCTAAATCTAACATAGATCTCGAAACTAGAACTGTACCAAACAAACCCCATATATTAATTTGATAGTTGTGGTGTAACATACATTTAGCTTTGAGCTTTGTTATAGTAGCTAGCTTGCTAACAGCAATAAAGAGGCAAGATAGTGAAGTCGGCAAAGTTGCAAGCGAGTTGGGAAGGTTGGAATAGGGATGGCAATCGAGTACTACAACCACAAATAATGCATACTCATATGTGTACATATAAAATATTTTTATACTCTATACCCTTGCCTATTACTTGTGATGGATAAAAATATGTGCCCATACTAGTTGCTCGCAGTCGTCATATACCCACGGGTATATCCGTTTACTCGTTAGATTGCAGAGGTCGGTAAGGAGTATGGGGCCAGTAGGGAACGACACTGAGGATCATACGAGGGTCGACGAAGGGGGTGTGGGAGCGGCGAGGCTAGCAGGGGTTGGTGCAGAGGTCAGCACAGAGGTTAGTGTGGGACCAGGCAGGGAGGCACGGAGCCAACAAGGAGGCATGGGGCCAACAGAGGGAGACACGGGAGCTAGTGTGGGAGGCATGTGTCTAATGGAGGAAGGCGTGGGGTCAGCGTCGAGAGCTGATAGTGGTGGTAGCAGGGGCAGTGGCGAGGAGGCGTGGGGTCTGACGAGAGGGGGCACGTCTACTAGAGGACTGGAGGGAGGCAAGCTAAGGTTAGCATTTTTTAATTAGTTTATATACACATGACTAATAGGTAAATGAGCGAAGTGGTTATAGGCAATTAATAATAATACATATACACGTTAACCATCAGATATAAAGGATGACCCAATATCATACCCGCGGGTATAAAATTAGGAACATACCCACGGGGAGTCAGCCTAGCTAGTGGTGGAGCCAGGATCTCCACATGCCTAGGACTCAAAACAAAGCGGTGACATAGGAGACCAGCTCGGCGAGTAGGGACGTGCGGGCGTGGGATCGAGGCCACGCGGGCGCTGGCTGGAGTAACTCTGATCTCATGACACTGTGACAGAGTGGCATACTAACATCTACACTGTTGCAACATTTAGCTAACAAACTATTCCACAAGTTGTACCATCAGGTGTGAAAACATCGTAATCCTCTAAGTCAAATTTGGCTTTTGACTCCAATATATCCAATTTACAAGCGATGCATAGTAGACCAAAATTTAAGGCATCAAAACATGCATATTAACTAAAAATCTAACAAAAATGGTCCTGACAAATATTCGCAGTAGTAAACTTAATGGAACACAGCCATACCAAAAGCCCTGATCCTCAATATGAAATTATTAGCGTCTAATGTAAGATAATAAAAAATAAAATAAATCTAAATCCAACAAGTTTTAGTATAACTAGCACACTTGGCCAAGAAAACCTTTGCCAAGGATAATGGATGTGTAAACTTGTAAATTATAACCCACAAATTTCCCCATTTCCATTTTTAAGTCAGTCAAATGCAGTTACACTTGCAACTGGGCTAATTCCACTAACAAGGAAGTAACAGTTCACAGCCAGCGGAGAAAATTAACAGACGTGTCCCCCAAACTGCAGGAAATTAGAGCGTTTACCGAGCAAATTGCAGCCTTTAGCTCTTAGATCCGCGAACGGTGAACCTCTTGTAGGACCGAAAAGGCGACCAGAGGGGGGTGAATGGGCGCAAATTAAAAACACAGTGGAAAATACAATTACTCCCAAAACTTCTAACAATGAGAATATCAGCCTTACAAGTGACTTAAGAAAGCTCAGCACAAGATTGTGCGATACAGATCACACCAGGCAAGCTGATATCTCAAAACCTCCTCAAAAGCACTCTTCAAGAATAGCAACAAGTATCCAACTCAGAACCTCTA
>KE372653.1:298298-324558 GCA_000418225.1 Zizania latifolia
GCTGGCTGGCTGAATAATGTTGATCGTTGACTAGTCGTCTTTAATGCTGTCTCTGTTGACCCCTCTTTCACTCGGACATTATAAATCCACTTGGGAGATAACACGTGATTATATTTCTGATAATATCCATCGCCGATTATCTGCATTTTTATTGTACTATCACAAAAATAAATTGATTATCATATAAATTCCTTGCAATCGACAAGAACAAATTGATTGAAACTGGACAAGAAGGGGGAGCTAGCTGTGTGAGATGTCAAAGACGTGAAGAGATGGAGAGGATTAGGTGTGGGCAGTCAATTTTTTTTTAAAGTTCGGTTTTTAGGAAATAGAAACCGAACAACGGTCTAAAAAGCAGAAACGAAATAATTCTGTTCAGTTTTTTGGGTTTTTAGTTTTAACCGAATATACTATAACCAATCTTCTAAATTATTATTCAGTGAGCTAGATAAAATTAAAATTACATCACAATTCAATATACCAACTTATCAAGACATGAATATTATAGATTTTGAACGTATTCAGTTTTTAGATAAAACTAAAACTACATTATAATTCAATATATTAACTTATCAAAATATTCGGTTTTTTAAGTCTAAAAACCAAACCGAAAACAAATTGTCTAAAAATAAAAACCCAATTAAAAAAAACAAATATGCCGGTTCGGTGTGGTTCAGTTTTCAATTTTTGGTTTATTTTTTGCCCCACCCCTAGAGAGGAAGAGGATAATCCACACCCAGAACCACGAGGCCTTTCGCTCTGATGAACAGAATGAATGATTTCCAGTTCCAGGCGAGGTGAATCCTGAAACATGAATCCATCCATGGACTAGAATACTAGATCATAGAGTTTGGATGGCCTCTTGTGAAGCAAGTCCTTAATTACGCCAATCCAGTATCTCCCTGTATCTGCATGCATGTGTGTATAGCTGCGGATTTCTGTATAATGCAGCTGGAAATTCGATCTGTTCTTCGTTGAGAACAAGTTAATTAGGCTACTGATACTACCACTCGAGCTGGAGATGTCTATGTGTGAATGCGTGCATACACACATATGATGGCCGGTGTTCTGAAATGATCAGCATGATAGCTTGTGTGGTGGAATTAAAAGGGAGTGACAGAGCATGCCTGTGCAATGACAATTGATGATTACCAGGCCAAAAGATGTTTTGATTTGCCAAGAGGGAAAATGCTGACAATTTTTTTGGGAGTTACTCCATCGCACAGATATTTTGCTTTCAAAATAATATTCATAAATTATTATTGAGAGAAAAAAAATTAAAGTGTCACTAATTAATAAGAAATTAGTATTATAAAGGGATAAGTAGGAGACATTCAAGGAATAAAACTTATTGTTCTATGAACCGATGACAGATAAGGAGATATAAGTGAAGTCTTTTTATGATAAAATTAAAAAGATGTAAGTAAAGTCTTTTGTGATAGGGAATAGCTTGCACTGTATGTGTGATATATGAATTAATTACTACCCCGTTCTCTGAAAAGACGATATTTTGGATATGGAGATGGTCTGTAATGTGTATGTTTCAATGGTACATGAGTATATGAGTATATGCATGTATCGGAATCCTGATTTTTTTAATAGATTGAAGATTTAAGTTTTCAAGATTTGATTGCAGGACGCCATCGGTTGTACCAGCAAGGAGGCAGTAGATGCAGTCCATGGAGGCAAGGATAGAGAGAAACTGGATGGGCTTGTTAGATCATCCATGAAGAAGAACAAGCGCCACGGATACGATTTCTCGCCCTTGCGTGATATGGTTCTTCGTATCAATGGCGCCGTGGCTGACGCAGCACACAGCGTCTTGAATTCTAGGAACCACCAATTCACACTCGGCCATTCTACTTGAAGTATTCTGACTGTCTTGTCATTGCCACAACTGTAGCTCACACCACAAGATCAACACAGCTTAGTTCGCAATCCTGACGGAGAAGGAAGGAACGGAATTGCACTGATGCCAGTCTCCTCTACTTTCCAAAACAGTTTAAAGTCATGTTTGGAGGAGATCTTGGTAGTTACATCTATTTAAGAATCTAAATCTTCCGTATATGTATATGTATATGTATATGTATATGATATGTGACTTTTAGACCCACTTGTTATACATCCGAAGTATAGCAAAAGTAAAAAGTCTCTCATGTAGAACAAAAAGCAATTTTCCTTCTCTTCCCGCCTTCTACGGCTGCAATGTTAGGGCTGTAATTTGAGAGTAAAAAGGTAGCTATCTTGCTCCACCCCATCTGTCTAATGATTATTATCATGGGTTATATGTTGTATTTGAGTTATATCTGTTGCAGATTTGGGTTCAGCCAGAATGCCCGATGCTGCGGTCGCCTGTATTTCACAAACTACGGCTTGTGATTTCTTGTTCGTCTTCCTGAATGGCATGATAATGCTTGGACGATGTTTTTTTCTTGAAAGAACTAACGTTTCACATGATTCTTTCCTATAGTATAAAAATAAGAATTATTTTTTCTAAATTCCAGTACGAATCACTTCCACTTTTATATAGAAGTTACAGAGATTCTTTCTAGAATCATCTGTTCATCCTGGAAGCTGCATGCTGCCTAAAGGAGCTACGCATTACAGTAGGAGATCTAAATTACCTGAATCATTTGGGTTCATGTATTGTCATCTTGACGATGAGGGCCTTCTTTTTTGTTTCTGCAACCATAAAAATTAGCAAGCTATGTCATCTTAGTATCTAACTCAATGGGAAAATAGGTCTTGACGCACCTACCATCTAACTCAACAACTTTATCTAGTGCCTTTGCATATCATCTGTTAAGAAGATAAAATAAACTCTCTGTCTCAGTATATTTTGTATAGTTCTGCAATACAAACAGGAACAAAAGTCAGCCTATGTCCAAGTGGAAAAAATAAGAGCAACAAACAAAAGTATCTTAAAAGAAACCTAGATGGGTGCACTGTTTTCTCTAAAAACAACATCATAAAAATCAATTTCATCCCCAAATTTAGTTTTAAGAAGATTTCAGAGTTCTCAACTGCAACACACCGATTGCCAAGGTACTGCATCAGGTTGGCAGAGGCAGTTGCAGGCGGGCGGAAGCAAGCGAGTGAGTAGCGTTGAGTGGAGGCATGCGAACGGGCGGCGACGGGCGGAGGTGAGCGAGCGGGCGGCGGTGGGCGGAGGTGAAATCAGTATTAGTCCTAATCTTTTGATGGAGACCCATAATTCGATTGCAGAAGGAGGGGATATTCACAAACTGACTACAATCATCCAAGGAGCCTTAGCATCTGATACACTGACTCTAAGGATTGCTCGTGATCTTGTGAGGTACGAATAACCCGGCCATGAGGACACTCGTCCCACAAGTAATCGAAGAACTAGCAAGAATAAGTAAAATAAGCATTGAATTGCTAAATAAATATGAAGGTTTTTAATCTAAAATTCAAGATAGTGACATTCTGATGACAAACAGACGAGTGATCTAGTCAACGCACGCGCTGCAACTTAAAGTAGCATTGGCTCACTTGCAATTCAACAAAACCTGCTTGTTTCTGGTGGCTCTAGGTATTATTTATAGATAGATGGGAGGACGACCACAGGGTTGTTGGGGTCATACCCTAACCCTAAAACATGTCCTTAATAGATTCAACTTGATACACGACCTATTGGGCCAAAACAGGGTGACACAACATCGTGGTCAGAAAGGTCTCTGTATTAAAATGATGATTGTGGCCGACATCGAATAGATATGGAGGTGAGGTTATATTTATTTGAAAGTAGAGTTGATAAGCTTTCCACGAAGTACTTAAACACTCGAATTGGAGTCAAAATGAAGTCACGGTGACCATCACAAGTTAGTGCTTCCATGCTGTCTGCATCAAGCCTATGCGAATCCCTTTCCTATTAGAACCTCTCCATCATTCCTAAGCAAAACAAGAGTGCACACGTTTTCATTATCTAAATTTATTGGACATAAGCATAAGCACGAAAAATCGGGCCAGTAATCCATTCCTGTAGAGGTGTGGATGTATCGATAGTGTGGATGTCCTCATTAGGAGGCGAGCACGAGAGCATGCGACGGCAGCGGCGACCAAATCGGGCATGAGCTACTACCACATAAATGACCTTTAGTGATGGATAAAATACACACGTCACTAATATACATTTAGTGATGGGCCTCAATGATGCCCGTCACTAATGAGAGATCCCAAACTGCTAAATTTTAAACCAGTCTTTAGAGATGGGTGTGAGACCCATCACTAAAGACCTACATTTAGTGATGGGTATCCTATTGACTCATCACTAAAGACCTATCTTTAGTGACGGGTGTCCTGTAGACTCATCACTAAAGACCGACGCATATAAATGTTTTTAAAAATTTGGACGAGCATAAGAACACTAACCCGAAAACACACACCACTATTATAAATTCCTATCTCTCCTCTCCAGTTTCTACTCAACCATTCTATACTTTCTTCCCTTGCTATTTCTACTTCATCTCTACCGTTGTCATCTCGAGCTCTATCGACGGTGACCAGCGTCACCCCAAGATCTACCCGACGGTGACTGACGTCACCTCGTGCTCCACTTGACTATGAGCTCCTCAGTGTTGAGCTGCTTCGACAAATGGTACATAGTTGTTATTGTTGCTTCACCAAATCATAATGTCTGCTCTCCTCCATTGTTGTTACCTCCTCTCCTCCAATTCTTTATCATCATTATCTCTCCTCCATTGTGGCTCAGGGTAAAGGCCTCACCGATGATGACCACACGAAAAGCACCTCGGGATGACGATAAACACGACGGGAAGAGTCCCTCCACTACCACCTCGGATCTAATCGTCACCTCATTTGAACTAAAAAAAACTAAATAAAGCTGTGTAGAACAGATCTGAAATGAAAAAAACAACTTTTAGTGACATGTGAACATCTATATCCGACACTAATGGTCCACTTTTAGCGATGGACGTACATCTATGTCCGTCACTAAAGGTGGACCATTAGTTATGGGTGTATGTTCGTCACTAATGATAGGTTATTAGTGACGTGATAAGAGTATCGGGTGTGATGCCTGTCACTAATAACTTTTATGGCTTATCACTAATGGTCTTTTTTTAGGTAGTGAGCAAGAGCACTGATCATAACTCCTGAGGATTAGGGTTGAGGCTACTCGCAGCGGGCTAAGGCCCAACATAGGGTTGGGCTAAAAACGTGAGGCTAAGTCTTTACAGGCTTGATATATTTAGAAAATAACTAGATATAAATCTATTAAAAATTCTTTCATGGATAGGCCTGGAGCCTAAGCTATCCCAAGCCTAGCTTCGCCTCCGGTGATGGCCTTTCCTGCTGTAATATAGACGTTGGTGCTCACATGATCTGTTATACTCTTTGAAATGAATATTGCTTCGATGTGATGATCGCATAAGTTAATTTTGTGAATGTTCTGATAGCAGATGGGTGATGCTATGCAGTTATGTTTGTATAACCTAGATTTTGGAAATACCAACCTGGTAAACATGATTGGATTATATCACTGTGATGGAAGGATGTACTTTTCCAAGTGCATTTAAGCACCCCATGTGATGGAAGGATTATTGCTCCAAGTGCATTTAAGCACCCCATGTATTTATGGTCTTCTTGTATATGGTTTTGGTTTATTCATAAGCTGAAGTAAGTTTAATAATCCAAACAAACTGATGTCAAAAAAAACTCCAAAAAACTCGCTATCTTGTTCTAAATAACTTCTAAATTATGAGCTTATTGTCTATGTACTATAATAAAAATAGTGTATTATGTATCATTAGACTTATTTTGTTTAGTATTTAATTGATAATATCATTATTTGGAATAGACATTAGGTGAAGTAAAAATCCAAATAAGCTAAAAAACCTTAAAACATGAGTTTTTTTCACCAACAAGACTCGGAATGGACTTATGGCTTAATAATTTTTGATTTCTAGATACTTATGATTTTTTAAGCTATAAATTGTCAACAATTGTCAACGAGAGCCGAGAGGATCACGTTCTTATCTCGTATATTGGAGCATTTGAAGGCTGGCCATGGTGATAGCATAACATTACCCATTTACAGACATGCATTCGTATCGATTACTTCATCACACATAAGAGAGGAGGGGATGGAAAATCTAGGAAAATTCACAAGTGGGGAATTGATGCAAATCTAGCTAGCTTAGATACAGATATAGATGTATAATTACATCATTTTAGTAGATAAACGCATTTATATATGCAGGGCCATGGATCAGATGATCACCACATGGCAATAACAGCGAGTCGATTATTGTCGAGATTAACTGTCTTGTGGCTTTGTGTGATTGATTAGTTTAATTAGTCCCGGTTCTTGAACGGGATAGCTCTGATGATCACCACGTGGTAAATGGCAGCAAGAGCTGCTCCGATGAATGGGCCGACCCAGAAAATCCGCTGCAGGACATCAAGTAATGAAGGGATTAATCATGGAGTAAATGGTTAATTAGGCACTAATAAATCAAACGGATGATGATTGATTAAGTGGGTGACGACGTACGTGGTCGTTCCATGCGTGGCTCCTGTTGTAGACGATGGCGGCGCCGAGGCTGCGGGCGGGGTTGATGCCGGTGCCGGTGATGGGGATGGTGGCGAGGTGGACGAGGAAGACGGCGAAGCCGATGGGGAGGGGCGCGAGGATGGGGACGTGCGAGTCCCTGGCGCTGCGCTTGGCGTCGGTGGCGGAGAAGACGGTGTAGACGAGGACGAAGGTGCCGACGATCTCGGCGCCGAGGCCGTCGCCCTTGGTGTAGCCGGGGTTGACGGCGTTGGCGCCGCCGCCGGAGCCCATGTAGAGCGTCTGCTGGAAGCCCTTCACGACACCGGCGCCGCAGATGGCGCCGAGGCACTGCATCACCATGTAGAAGAGCGCGCGCGTGAGGGAGAGCTTGCGCGCCAGGAAGAGGCCGAAGGTGACGGCCGGGTTGATGTGGCCGCCTGAGATGCCGGCGGTGCAGTAGACGAGCGCGAAGATCATGCCGCCGAAGGACCAGGCAATGCCCTGGATGCCAACGGTGGCGCACTTGGACGCCGACTTGTTCACCCCCATCACCGTCAGGATGCTGATGTACAGGAACAGGAACGTCGCCACGAACTCGGCGATGCCCGCGCGGTAGAAGGACCACGACGTCAGCTCCTCCGCCTCGAACAGCGGCGCCGGCGGGGGCTCCCGGTAGTCCTTCTCCTCCGCGCCCTGCGCCGCCGTCCCGATCGGCTGCCTCTCCGAGTACCTGTTTGCGCCCAGCCGGACATCCTCCTCCTTGCCCTCCATTCCTACTGAGTACTGACCTCTAGCTGCTACTAGCTTTCGCCTCTTCGATCCAGCTCGAGCTAAGCTCTGCGAAAAAGACGATGACTCAGCATCTGCGACGAGAGAGAGTGGCTTCCCATTGCTTTTTATAGCTCAGCCAGCAAGCTACCTTCATTTCTTTCTTTCTTCCTTCCTGTTTAATTGCTAATTAATTTTGTTTTAGCCGCCATTTCTTAATTAGTGGATAATGATGATCGACGATACGGTTTTGTTTTGCTTAATTACTAATCTAGTGGATGATTGGATGCACTACTGTTACTAGCTCTCTCTATCTCTCTTCGTTTTCATTTGATGCATGGTTCATCTGTTGTTGTCGGTAAAAAATTTATTTAGACGACGATAAGATAGATTTACACCGGGGCACCATTCAGTTGCTAGGGTGCCGCTTCTGCAAATCTAAAGCCTTTGGTTTGAGTTGAGTTAGGGGACACGGACAGGGTGGTCAGTTTGGAATTAACATTATCCTTTATATCGAGCTGTCTCGACTTGGATACTTATCATCTCATATACGCTGATCAATCGATCATAGCCACAAACCCCTAATTACTAGCTAGTAGCAGCCGATATAAATATAATTCAACGTCGCTAACAACCAGAGCTGACAAAACAACAAAACAGTGGTTACCGTACCGAACTAACTGGGTACTAACTGTGGACTGGCTATATATTAGAGGTAACCGGTCGGTCCAGCCATCACTGATAATCAGCCAGCTGACCGTAGCTACCGAGCTAACCAGACCGATTAACAGATCGGCCGGAGGTTTAAGAAACCCTGCGAATAACTCTGTGTATGTATATATACACCTTTAGTCATATTATGCCACTAGGTCACGCCAATTATAACAGTAATCTGCCTTCTCTCAATTAAACAATCTACCACATATTAATATTTAATGTGCCGTCCATTCCTCCTACTCATGATCATATGTATCTAAACAATTCATAACGCATCTTCTTTGTATGTGAAAAATACTACGAGTAGTGATAATGCTGGCTAGTGGGGTGAAACCGTGAAACAGCCACGCACTATGGCAACAAGGGAAGCGAGCAGTGGGTCAAAAAAGGAGAGCTCGGCTCACTCGTATAGCTGTTTGGTCATCACATCGATCTGCACATCACGATCATGGAATCCAGAGAGCACTAGCTAACAAAGGCGACCAAACACGGCCCTGCAACCACTCACGAGAGCAAACAGAAAAACACAGGAGAAGCAACAAACACAAGGGAAAAGAGCTTCTTGGCCATGGACAGCGACGGCAGCCGTCGCTTCACCGCTGGCCACACACCGCACCACCACCGACCTCACCTCATCACCTCTCCTCTCCTGCACAAAAACAATTCACAAAGGTGCATGTCCATGGTTAGAAAAATGGAACTCGTTGCATATGCAACAGACAAAGAAATGACGTAGTATGGGATTTTTCCCTTTCGAAAGTATCTTGACATGGACGTCCAGTATTTGCCGTTTGCTGCTGGAGTCCGTGGACCATATAGACATATAGTTCATTGATTGATGATGATTCCCTGATGTAGCCATCACCTGCACCGACAAAACCAATAAGTTCTTGCCACGTGTCCACCGATCAGACAGAACAGGCCCAGAACAACTGGAATAGCTGGTTCATACCTTCTTGTTCTTCAGTTCCATCACTCATATAAGAAGATAATAAGAGGGGTAGCAAATTATGTTGTCACTTGTCAGGCAGAAACATGACAGTTGCAGAACTACAAAATCAGTGCTACCTAAAGAGTCCATTGAAGCATGGATCAGATACATTCATTTATGGGTTGGGTATTACTGAGCTAAAATTCTCTTAAACTCCCCTCATTTTTTATGCGACCACAAATATATAACTGATTACTGTACAATAGACTGATACCTGCTACTGATGACAACAGGGATCCGTTGTATCATACTAGGTATGATAACTTTGAAGCCTAGTTACAAGTAGTAAGTACATTACAAGTCAGTGGAGCCGTGCTTCTGCATCCAGAAACAAAACATCATGTTGCAATACCGTGAGCAAATGCAATTTACATCAGACGTATCAGTGAGACTCTCCAAGGCCAGGCTGATAAGGATTATGACGAGCTTACAGCACAATTAGGGTCCTTTGGTGAAGATTGCATGCACACGTGCGTGCAGACTCTCTCAGGCTGTCCTCTCGTCCATAGGTTTCCGAGTTCACCGCGTTTCCTGCCGAGTGCTATGAAAGTGCCTGCAGGGGCAAGGTGCCATGTTAAAATGGGAGCACAAAAACCTGAAGCTATAAACCTTCTCATCTCTGGCGCAAGGCCTTACTTACCAAGTGTGAAAGGCACAATGTAAAGAAGAGCCGGTTGACCATGACCATCCATAAGATTCAAGGCAACATACGTAATCATAAGACCTAAAAAGGAGGAAATTACAATATGTCAGACTACAGGTGGAAAACACCAAAATGTTAGCAGCACAGGCTGTGTAAGATGTTCACATCAACATAATAGGAATCCCTTTTCTTTTGTCATTTCCATCAATCAGCAGAAGATAAAAGGCTATGGTTGATTCATTTGTCGCTCCACTCATGTCTCTCTAAAAAAAGAACAAAGTTATAGGCCTTTCCTAAGTGCTTTGGAAGTCAATTTTAAAAGTTCACTCTACGCTGATGTCATAGGTTGGAACCATGACAGGATAAATACCGCCGAGAGGATAGCTAGACGGCTACGGCTGCTAGAGATGAGAGGTAGACTTAAATTAGGGAGAAAAACATTAGGATGAGGAATAGAGAATTAGACGAGAGATTAGATTAAACCTTACTTGATTTATTCCTTCTACATAAGTCACATATTTATATGCCATTACAATAGAATCATAACCTCATACTCTTTGCTAAAACATAGAAACTAACTCTTTGCTGAAATATAGAAACTTAACAGATATAATTTATGCCTTGCTAAATATCAAACCGAACCTATTAGTACTAATCTTGACTTGTGTAGTTAGCAGTATGTCATGCGGGTCTATTAGCTAATTGTTGTGTTAGTTCATGGATGTGTGTGCATAGTTATTACGGCGGTGTGGCGAGGCGAGGCGCCCGATCAGTTTCACACCTTTTAGGCGAGTATGGCGTGTGGCGAGGTGACGCCATACTCACTTCATAGAAATGACATGGCAACGATATTACATAATTATATTAGAAATCAATACTATAATTAAGCAATTGTTTCCTTTTAATATCCTTTTCAAATCTCCAATCACAAGGTGTAAATCTCTATCTCTTTCCTTCATTCTCTCTTTTATTTCCTTTCCTTCTTTGTCTCTCTTCTTTCCTTCTGTCAGTCCACGCCTCTCTCTGCATCTCTCTATCTATTTCCTACTGTAGTTCTGTCTCTTTTCATTTCTTTCCTTTCCTTCTATCTCTCTTCTTTCCTTCTGTCATTCAACGCCTCCTCTCTCTGCCCCTCTCATTCTCTATCTCAGATTCCTGCGTTCTTCTCTCGTTCAGGCAGTGGCCGCCGATGGCAGCGCAGATCTAGCAGCGGGAACACAGAAAATAGCGGCGGTGCGCACGGATCTAGCGGAGAGGGTGTGGATCCATGCGGCGGACTCCATCACCACCGCCGTATGGCGTCCATGTGAAGCAATATGGCGTCCGTGCGATGCCAAGCACAATTAGGTGGATGCCATATCGACTAAGGCGGACGCCACACTCCCATGAGGCGAGTCGTCGGCCGTGGCATCGACGGCCGGCCGCCTGGACGCCTAATTGTCGATTAGACGATGCCTTAACAACTATGTGTGTGTGTGAGTACACATGTTAGCAATTATTTGTTATGTTGGAATAGTCCCACATTGGTTGTGGGGAGAGAGTTGATCTAACTTAAATAGTGGAGAAGTTCCTCATCTCTTAGGCTAGCTTTTGAGGTGCAGACAAGCTCCTTCCCGGTGTAGGCTGGAGGTTGAATCAATTTCTCCTAGAGTGGGGCGACAAATGGTATCAGAACCTGGGTTTACAATCTTCAGTACCCATCCAGTAGGACCGTATGGTCGGTCTGAGAGTATACTAAGGTGGTGAGGGCTAGTGAACCGTGTGGTGTAATTAGGCCAAAAGACACCAATGTGTGATGGGAAAGATTGTTGGAATAATTTTACATTGGTTGAGGGGGGAGTTGATCTAACTTAAATAGTGGGAGAGTCCCTCACTTCTTAGGCTAGCTTTTGGGGTGTAGAACTGTAGATAAGGCTCCCTTTTAGTGTGTGCCGGAGGCTGGATCAATTTCTCCTAGAGTGAGCCAACATGTTAGTCATGCACGTAGTGGAGTATTGCATATATGTTGCATGCAGGAGATGAGCTCATCCATGCATTTGCTGCTTGACTGAGTAATTAAATTAATTAAGTGAGTGCGGCAGGTTAGCACCAAGTAAATAGTTGCATGCATAATTAGTTTGGATGTGGGTTTAGTGGTGCATGGAGTTAGTGGCTCATGCACCCAGCTAGTGCGTGCGTGCGCATAAAAGCTGGCAGTTCCTGCATGCATGTGAGCAAGGCTATTTAAGCTCTTGTGTACTCATTTGATATACATTGCAGAGAAGCAAAGAAACAAAGCATGCGTGCGTCGGGCATTTGTTGCCATAAAATCTTGTTCTCGCGTGTGTGTTTGCCAGAGTTCTAACAATTGGTATCAGAGCCGTGTATGTCCAAGATCCGACGCTACTACCTTGACTCCATGGCGATGGTTCCGCACAGTGCCAAGGGAAGTAACAGTGTCTCGTTCACATACCCACTACTCTCCTCGATGAACTACACCGTGTAGGTGATCAAGGTGGATGCCATTCTTGATGCTCAGGGCCTTTGGGAGGCTATGAATCTAGCGGGAGGCGAGGTGGTGGACGTACGGAAGGACAAGATGGCGAGGGCACAACTTCTCCAAGCACTACCGAAAAACATTCTTTTGCAGGTCTCACAAAAGAAGACAGCGAAAGAGGTTTGGGACAGCCTCAAGACGAGGTTAATCGGAGCCGACCGCGTCAAGGCCACTCGTCTTTCAACCTTGAGAGATGAGTTCGACTTGTTGCGCATAAAGGACGAGGAGCCGTTGGATGACTACGCCAGCAAAATCAGCAGTATGGCAGCGAGGTACGTCAACCTTGGTGCAACACTCGACTCCGCCATGATCAAGAAGCTCCTCGACACCATCCCAAATTGGCTCTACCCTGTCGCTGCGGGGATCGAGCAGTTTTTTGACGTAGAGAAGATGCCATTTGAGGAGGCGCTTTGGAGGTTGAAGACCTTCGACAAGCGGTCTTGACGGCGGGCTCAAGCCAACGAGACCGATGATGGCCAACTCCTGCTCATGGTGGCCGAGTGGCAGGCTCAGCAAACGGACAAGCCTACAGGAAAGAAAGGAAAATGTTATAATTGCGGTGTTCGTGGATGTCAAGGGCGTGAGCACCTAGGGTAGGGGACCCTCGACTGCGTAGATCGTATCTGTGGGTAAGGCTGGCGTAGGGTTGATCCCCTTGCCGAGCTATGTTGGAGAACGGGGGAGATTTAGAGAATTGGGACAGGGATTGTAGATTGATATTTATTTCTTGCTTGAATCTATCCAAGGGGCTTACATGACTATATATAGAGACTAATGACTTAAAGATGAAAATAACTAACAAGGGATATTGAAGATATCCTGATTTATTGGCTAAGGAAAGTAACTAATTAAGGATAGCAAATCCCCCTAATCGAGGGAGCAAGCTGGCCTGCCATGAGGGTACTGTTCATACGAGTGGTACTGTTCACTCCTGGGCCTAGCGGCCCTAGCCCATAGCACATGACAGTGGACATTTTGCCGGGGAATGCTCCAAGCCAAAGAAAGAAGCTCTCCTTTGCGACGGTGGGTGAGGAACCAACGTTACTTTGAAGTTTTATCTAGGATGGTAAAATAATCCAAGTCAAAATTAAGGGGGAATTTGTTAGTATTAATCTTGACTTGTGTAGTTAGTAGTATGTCATGTGGATCTATTAGTTAATTGTTGTGTTAGTTCATGGATGTGCGTGTGTGAGTGCACATGCAAGCATTTAGTTTGTTAGCCATGCACGTAGTGGAGTACTGCATATATGTTGCATGCAGGAGATGAGCTCAGCCATGCGTTTGCTGCTTGACTGAGTAATTAGATTAATTGAGTGCGGTAGGTTAGCACCAAGTAAATAGCTGCATACATAATTAGTTTAGACGTGGGTTTAGTGGTGCATGGAGTTAGTGGCTCATGCACCCAGCATGTGAGCAAGGCCATTTAAGCTCCTGTGTACTCATTTGATATACATTGCAGAGAAGCAAAGAAACAGAACATGTGCGCTGGGCATTTGTTGCCACAAAATCTTGTTCTCACGTGTGTGTTCACCAGAGTTCTAACAGAACCAGCCTGTCCAAACGGAGTCCGAATTAGAATTGGCTACTGCTTGGCTGCGTACCATGGATACTGTTTATGCTACAGTACTTGCGCAGGTACTGTTCCCATGGGCTGGTTAGGCCTGGCCCACTACCCATAACAGCTGATTCATACAACCTAATGTGCTCCAACATCATTGAAATTTATGTCGAATCTAGTATTGTGGAAACCATCTAGTACAAACAATGCAGGTATCTGCATGTCAGTATAACAGATTGAAATTGTGCAAGCTGAACTTTTCTGCAGCTCTGTTTTGTGGGCTAGTTATCTTGGTGAAATCACTCCGATATTGAGAAGTTAAGACAGTGAAAGTGTCAGTGATCAACAATGATGGACAGATGGGGGTAGCAGTAAGGTCATTTTTGCATGCCATGGATTCTTTAAGATGCCCCATACAATGTTGTGATGTTAATTTATTTCTCTTTCTCACTTTCAACTTCTAAGAAAAAGATGCTTGCCATTCTACATCAGCATAGCATTTCTGGTGGGCTTACACCATATATATGATTGTTTTTGTCATGTGGGGCAAGCATTATCAGCGTCGGGCCTACGCAAGAGCCAAGAGACGCGGCTAGGGCGTGTGCGGCAAGCTAGGCCGCAGCCTAGGCCCATGTCGGACACAGCATGGGCTCCTTAAAGCTTGCCAAATTAGTATCTAATCTATTCTTAGCAATCTATCTTTAGTAGATTATCTCTATCTCTAGATTCTATATTTATTAGCTATTTTCATGTTTGAGTCTGTATAGGACATGGAGTTCTCTCCTATATATGTGTTGACACCAGAATTTGGACCGGCGCACCATTGGCTTGACAAACAAGGTGGCGGAGCCGATGGGTCGCTGACAGACGCATAATGGGCGAAGACGGGCTGCGCATGGCGTGGGCTGATGCTTCGTGTTAGTTATCATTTAGTTAGTAAATAAATAAATCAGTTAGGATTCTGTGTTATCCACAGATAGTATGTCCACTTGGCTATAAATATATAAGTCCGGGGTCATTGTAAGGAGTTGACACAACCAACCAATTAACCCTTCGACGCATCATCAACTTTAGGTACATAGCATTAGGGCGATTCCCCGGCAGAGTCAGGCTGCATCGGTTAAGTCCGATCTCTGACCTTGATGGGGATAGCCTATTTGGTAAACTGATTAATGTGTTCATGACTTTCTCGGTTTAGTCCAATACTGTGATCAGAGTGAGTAGATTTACTAGTTATCGGTTTAATGCATTGATTCGCTTTCTCATACTGTACTTTATCGCTTGAATCCATGTGTTTGCCGATCACGATAGTTCGATAGATTGTATTAGATTAGATCGTATACCAATCGTCAACGGGATGCTGTCTCAGTTGGGTCCGATCCATGGCATTGATGGGGATGCATACGAGCTGGTCTGGTTCGATCTATTGGCCTGACGTTCATCGGAGTTTTAGCCGATGGTTTATCCATTATTCTATTGATTGATTTCATCTTGTAATTCTCTTGGTAATATATCTTTGCACTGTATCGGTTTAGTTCGAACCATAAAGATTGATACTTTATGACGTTAATACTAGAGCCGATTGGTAGGATTTATAGTACTTCATGCGCTTTCCACGATGCATCATGGTCTCCACGTGTGCTATCGAAGCCGATGCCGATAGGCCATCACCGATAACGTTAGAACATCTCATGTTTGTTTTCTTGTCAATTGCAGGGTCAAATTGACTGGCACACATACTGACACCTCCGGGTTTTTTAGGACCTGCACTGGAGCTAAGCAGACTCTCCCAGACCTTCGAGTGTGAAGACGTAGGGATATCTATGATTTTTAAGTCAACAATATGCACCAACAATCATATTGAATAAAGGCAAACAATATCAATCTAATCTCTAATATGTCCCCCTTCTCTCTAATCTCCCCCGTTCACCATTGCGCGGCAAGGGGGCTCTCCCCATACCGAGACTAACCACGGCTACGAACTACGTAGCCGGGGTCCAGCTACCCTGAACTCTGACGTCCTTGACAACCTGGTATCATGTTCCAGACGATCCTCGGCTTCCTCCACTGCGCCAATGCCGTCCACCATGACGAGTTCTGATCCTGCCAATCTCGAGGTTCTCATCAGGTCCTTGGCCGAGACCATCCAATCTTTGTAGGCCACCATTGAGAGCAATGCATCTGCCATCCGGCTGCTAGAGGCTCAATGGCCCGCCGCATTAGTGTCCGTAAAGAAGAGCCCGATCACCGGCGAACACCACAACGATCGGCCTCCTCGTTTCCAAAAGATGGACTTCCCCAAGTTCAACGGGAAATCTGATCCTCTCGTGTTTATCAACCATTGTGAGTCCTACTTTCATCAACAATGGATCGCGAAGGAAGAAAAAGTATGGATGGCCTCCTACAACCTGGAAGATGGCGCCTAGATGTGGTTCATCTAGGTCCAACAAGACGAGGGCACACCTTCGTGGCGCCGCTTCACCGAGTTTCTTCACCTCCGGTTCAGTCCGCCCCTACGATCCAACCCCCTCAGTGAACTCATGGCTTGCAAGCGCATCGGCTCCGTCATCGACTACCAGGACCGCTTCGAGGTTCTCCTGCCATGGGCGGGTGTACTCACCGAAGAACAGTGGGTGCAGATTTTCACGGCCAGCCTACAACCACCGCTCAGCCTCGACATCGCGATCCACAACCCGCAGTCCCTCGCCTTCGCCATGAGCCTCGCCCGCAAGCTGGAGCTACAAGACCAGTGTGCCGCTGTCGTCGCTCCTGCACCTGTGCCGCTGCGCCACCAGGCCCAAGGCCTTCTTCTGATACCCCTGGCTCGTCTGGTGCTCCCTCCGCCACCGACAACAACCTCTACACCAACAACGGTTTCTGTGGAGGGCTGGCTAGTGAAACGCCTCTCCCAGGTGGAAATGGAGGAACGTCGCCGCCTCGGCCTTTGCTTCAACTGCAACGAAAAATTTAGGCGTGGGCACAACCGAGTCTGCCAACACATCTTCCTCTTAGACTTGGCTGTCGCCGATGACGATGACAACGCCAAGCCCACAGAGCCCAATGAAACCAAGCCACATATTTCCCTACACGCCATCGCTGGCGTCCACACGTGCAAGACGATGCAGGTGCATCAGCAAATGGGGGGCGCCTTTCTCCTCGCCCTCCTCGATTCGGGCTCCACCCACAACTTCATTTCTAAGGAAGCAGTGGGCCACACCACTCTCCAGCTCCTTCCCCGGGGGCAAGATGCTGGTCACGGTAGCCAATGGCGAGCGCGTGCCGTGCCTAGGCATATACCGCGGCACATCCTTCACGATCAGCAACGAAACTTTCCAGGCGGACTTCTACGTGCTGCCCCTAGTAGGCTACGACATGTTGCTCGGCACACAATGGTTGGCATCCCTCGGCCCCATCACATGGGATTTCAGCGACCTCACCCTGTCTTTCTGGCGTAGGGATCATAGGGTATGTTGGCGCGGTGTCGTAGGGCCGTCCAGTTTGGCGCTATGGGCATGCTCGGGCGACGAGCTCATGTCAGCCCTGCTCGACGAGTTCGCCTCCACCTTCACCGAATCGCAAGGCATGCCACCACCCCGCTCCCGAGACCACTGCATCAACCTAGTCCCTAGGTCGGTGATGGTGGCCGTGTGACCCTATCGCTACCCCGCCGCCCACAAAGACGAGTTGGAGCGCCAATGCACCACGATGTTGTCCCAAGGGCTGATCCGACGTAGCTCCTCAGCATTCTCTTCACCGGTCTTGCTAGTTAAGAAGGCCGATGGCACGTGGCGCTTCTACATCGACTACCGCGCACTCAATGCCATCACCATCAAGGACGCATTCCCCATTCTGGTGGTCGATAAACTCATCGACGAATTGCATGGCGCCCGCTTCTTTATGAAGTTGGCCTGCGCTCGGGCTACCACCAGGTGCGCATGAACCCTGCCGACGTGGCCAAGACGGTGTTCTAGGCACATGACAGCCTCTATGAGTTCCTGGTCATGCCATTCGGATTGTGCAATGCCCCGGCCACCTTCCAGGCGCTCATGAACGATGTGCTATGGCCATTTCTCCGCTGCTTCATGCTCGTCTTCTTCGGCATCTTGATTTTTAGCGACTCATCTATAGAACATCTTTGCCATGTCCAGTCCGTACTCACTATCCTACAGCAACACCACCTCTTCATCAAGCAGTCCAAATGTATGTTCGGCGTCACCTCCATCGCCTATCTAGGCCACATTATTTCCTCGGTGGGCGTGGCTATGGACCCGACCAAGGTTCAGGCCATCTCCGACTGGCCTCAACTATGCTCAGTTCGCGCGGTTCGCAGGTTTCTCGGCCTCGCCGGCTACTACCACAGATTCGTCAAGGACTATGACACAATCACAGCACCCCTGACGTCCCTCCTCCACAAGGATGGTTTCACCTGGACCGAAGCGGCCACAAGCGCGTTCCAAGCACTGAAGACGGCCGTCACCACCGCACCAGTACTCACCCTGCCAGACTTCTCCCAGCTGTTCATCGTTGAGTGCGACGCCTCGTCCTATGGTTTTGAGGCCATACTTCTATAGGGCCAGCACCCCATCGCCTTCTTCAGTGGTCCGGTGGCTCCTCGCCACCGCTCTCTAGCTACCTACGAGCGGGAGTTGATTGGGCTCATACACGCAATCCACCACTGGAGGCCATACCTATGGGGCCAGCGATTCCTGGTAAGGACTGACCATTTCAGCCTTAAGTTCTTGTTGGACCAACGCTTGGTCACGATTCCCCAGCATCACTGGGTGGGGAAGCTTCTCAGCTTCAACTTCTCCGTCGAGTACAAGGCGGGCAACTTGAACATGGTGGCCGATGCCTTGTTGCGCCACGACAAGGAGGAGGCTTCGCTACTCGCCATCTCAAGACCCTATTTTGACTTCATTGACCGTCTCCGATTCGCCCACAACACGGAGCCGGCGTTGGTGGCTCTCCGGGACGAGCTAGTGGCCAATCAGCGCGTGGCCCCCTAGTTCCTCATCGACGGCATGGTAGCCTTCAACGGCCGTCTCTACATCCCATCGGCCTCGCCACTACCCCACGAGATGCTCACCGTCGTTCATGATGACGGCCATGAAGGAGTACAGCGCACTCTCCATCGGCTACGTCGTGACTTCCATTCGCCGAACCTTCGCATGATGGCCCAAGACTATATCCGTGCTCTTGCGACGTGCTAGAGATACAAGTCAGAGCACCTACACCTGGCAGGGCTGCTCATGCCACTACCCGTGCCTACGTCGGTGTGGACCGATATCGGGCTCGACTTCACTGAAGCTTTGCCACGAGTGGGCGAAAAGTCGGTCATCCTCACAGTGGTTGATCGGTTCAGTAAGTACTGCCACTTTATTCCACTAGCTCACCCATATTCGGCAGAATCGGTGGCACGGGCTTTCTTCGCCGAGATTGTGCGCCTCCATGGTGTGCCCCAGTCCATGGTCTCGGACAGGGACTCGGTGTTCACCTCCATTTTTGGTGGGAGCTCATGACTCTAACAGGCGCAAAACTACACATGACGTCGGCTTTTCATCTGCAATCTGACGGCCAGACGGAGGCCGCTAATAAGGTCATCATCATGTATCTTCGCTGCCTCACTGGAGATCACCCCTGCCAGTGGCTGCGCTGGTTGCCGTGGGTAGAATACATCTACAATACCGCCTACCAATCCACCCTCATGGACACGCTGTTCAAAATTGTCTACGGTCGTGACCCCCCGTCCATCCACTCTTATGAGCCCGACGAGACGCGGGTGGCGGCGGTGGCGAAAAGCATGGCGGACAGGGATGAATTTCTCACCGACATCCACTACCGCCTCGAGCAGGCGCAGGTAGTCTACAAGCGCCACTATGACAAGAACCACCGTGAGGCCCACTACACTATGGGTGACTAGGTGTGGCTCCGCCTTCACCAGCGCGCCCCAGCCTCCCTCTAGGTCCAATCAAAGGGGAAGCTCAAACCTCGCTTCTATGGGCCGTATCGCATCATCGAGATCATCAACGACGTCGCCTACCGCATCGAGCTTCCACCACGCGCCTGACTCCATAACGTGTTCTATGTGGGTCTCCTGAAGAAGTTCGTCGGTACTCCACCGATAGTGCCACCGCCTCTGCCTACTACACACAACGGCGTTGTTGTACAAGAACCGGAGCGTGCGGTGCGCACTCATCTCGCCCAAGGTGTTCGCCAAGTGCTCATCCACTAGAAAAGAGAACTGGAGGCGTCAGCAACCTAGGAGGACGTCGACAGCTTCATCGACCGCTACCCTTCTTTCCACCTTGAGGACGAGCTGCTCGTCAAGGAGGGAGAGATGTCATGTGGGGCAAGCATTATCAGCGCCGGGCCCGCGCAAGAGACATGACCAGGGCATGTGCGGCAAGCCAGGCCGTAGCCTAGGCCCAAGTCGGACACGGCATGGCCTCCTTAAAGCTTGCCAAATTAGTATCTAATCTATTCTTAGCAATCTATCTTTAGTAGATTATCTCTATCTCTAGATTCCATATTTATTAGCTATTTCCATTATTGAGTCCATATAGGACACGGGATTCTCCCCTATATATGTACCAGCAATCATATTGAATAAAGGCAAGCAATATCAATCTAATCGCTAATCTGTCCCCCTTCTCTCTAATCTCCCCCGTTCACCATTGCGCGGCAAGGGGGCTCTCCCCACGCCGGCACCAACCACGGTTACAAATTACGTAGCCGGGGTCTAGCTACCCTGAACTTCGATGCCCTTGACAGTTTTCTACTATGAACTATAAAAAATATCCCATTATTCCACATAAGATAGGTAACTTTAATTTAAGTTGAACATGGAGAGGAGAAAAACAAAGGGAAGGGCATTTTTTGTCATGTAATAAGTGATGTCTTACCAGAACCATAGGCAATCATTGACCACAAAAAGTAACCAGACTGTAAGGTCTTTTTGGCAGCCCAATCATACCTAAAAAGAGAGATGGAAACAGGAAAAAAAAACTTAGTTTAGAGCTCAATAGCCTACTGTGCTCAAACAAGCTGTGAGCTCAAAATAACTGCTAACAGGTGTACTGCATACAAGCAGCAACGACAACAACAAAAACAACAAAGCTTTTCCATCCCAAGCAAGTTGGGGTAGGCTACTACGTAAAAGCAGACCAGAAAGAAATTTATGCTGATTGTTCTCAAGTCTCTCGTTATGCAATTCATGATACCCCCACCGGGATTGGGTAATGGCAATTAGAGAAGAATGAACGGCCAAATTCAACACTAACCTTAATGCAAAAGCAATCAACAGCCCAGGAAGAAGTATATCACCAAAGCCTATGATGCTGAATCCACCCCATGGATCAAACATTAGTGGGATTTTTAACAGCATGGGCACACCATCTTCATCAGTCTTGTCACCGCGGGCAACCTGCAAGCAGATGCTAGTATAATTAGCATTTCTAGCAAACTGCAGAAGCAGAACATCACGGTATGAAATTAAGTCATTGGTACCTACCACAATCATCACACTCTCATGAAACCACATCTTGGAGATGAAAACCCAGAAGATGTCATATAAGAAGGAACAACTGAGAAGAACAGATCCCACCTGATCATGATGAGCAACAGAGCATGCAATGATTTGGCATAAAAGTCTCCACTATATGGAAAGCATAAACAGAAGGGCACAGTAATTACCTTGAGATTAGGTATCCTAACAATTTGTATTACAGTAACAATCAGAGCAATACCCTGAAGACAGAGGCACCATATAATAAGCATTCAATACGGAATAATCCCAATGGGGGTATAGAAAACAGAATTTCGCTTACAAGAATATCTTGCCCAATCCAATCATAGGTTATCTGCCGATAGACAGCCCATATTACAGCAAAAAACAATGCAAAATGGACAGACTGCTAATGTAAGGTATGAAACAGCTCCAAGAAAGGGCACTTTCACAAAAGATTCTGCAGCAGGTTTAAACCATCTGAAAGATCACATGATTACTGGTCAAGAACACTTTTTATATACTTTTGGCCACACTATAAAAATAAAGGGTCATCTTAGACATGTCTATAGTATCCATCTTAAGCCAGAAAACAATCTTACAGATCCACGAATTTACCTTGACAATAAAGCCACCAAGCATGTTTGCAGACCCTGCATAAACAAATAAATAAATAAAACACAACGTGATCAAAGAAAGGAAGAACAGTGATTTTACCAACATAGATATTAGTTGAGTATTGACTAACAGAATGAGGGTGATTTGTTATACAGTATTACTTGATAAACATAGTCATGCTTGGTATTGAATAGCAACCATAAACTCCTTGCTTAGTTTGGCATGATTCTTTCGTGTATGAAACTAAAAATTATAGGTCTAAATTTAAGTGATTTAATGCAACAACAACAACAAAGCCTTTCAATTCCAAGCAAGTTGGATAGACTAGAGTTGAAACCCAACAGGCAGGGGCGTAGCTAGGGGGTAGTTCATATAGGCCCAGGACTACCCCCAATTTTGATCCATAACCCATAGATATACAGCCATCACAGGCCCAATAGCCTAATTGACTAATTGAATACATAGAGAACAAGAGGGGCACTCGTGCTGTCGTGCATCACCGCACCTGCCTGGTTCCTCAGTTCCCGACTGCTTCGTTTCGTTCCCCAGCCCCCTTGGTGATCAGGCACACCTAACAAAAAATTCCTAGCTATGCCACTGCCAACAGGAGCTATTAATCAAGGTTCAGACACATAAATAGCTTCTCTCCATGCACTCCTATTCAATACCAAATCTTTGGGAATATTCTATCCTTTTAAGTCTCTTTTTATTGTCTCCTCCTAAGTCATTTTTGGTCTTCCCATACCTCTCCTCACACTATTGTCGCGCCTCAGGATTCCACTATGCACCAGTTCCTCTAGAGTTCTCCGTTAGACATGTCCAAACCATCTCAACCGATATTGGACAAGCTTTTATTCAATTGGTACTATCCCTAGCCTATCGCGTATATCGCCATTATAGGTTCGATCCATTCTTGTGTGCCTACAAATCCAACACAACATACGCGTTTCTGCAACACTCAACTACTGAACATGTCATCTTTTTAGAACTTGCCTTTTAGCTTATGTGGTACCCTCTTGTCATAGAGAATACTGGATGCTTGTCGCCACTTCATCCACCCGACTTTGATTCTATGGATAACATCTTCATCAATATCCCAATCTCTTTGAAGTATTGATCCCAGGTATCGAAAGATATCATTCTTGGGCACTACTTGACCTTCCAAACTAACATCTCCCTCCTCGTGTATAGTAGTGCTAAAGTCACATCTCATATATTTAGTTTAGTCCTACTAAGTCTAAAACCTTTGGAGTCAAGAGTCTGCCTCTACAACTCTAGTTTCCTATTTACTCCAGCCCAGCTTTCATCAACTATCACTACATCGTCAGCGAAAAGCATACACCAAGCAAATAGATAAGGGCTTAAAGTTGACCCTTGATGTAGCCCTATTTTAATTGGAAAGTCATCAGAAAGCAAATAGATAAGGGCTTAAATTGAAGTGGTTCTGAAAGTAGAATTAAGGGCTTGATTTGCAACTAGCTAGTACTGCCATTCTCCATATAGTACTGCTTCACAACTTCTGAGATTTAGCACTTCAAAGTACTATCACAGGCAGTGGCGGACCCAGGGTATGCCACATCAAAATTTCTATATGCAATTTGGTAAAACCATTTTTCCAATTAGATAAATACTTGCTAAATTTGCACTTGCCCTTCACGTCTCGCTAGGCGACTCGAGGTGGTGTTGGATCTGGCTGGTGTCTAGTGTATCCATGACATATAATACATCTAATAATAATTTTTAGTTGATCTAATACTGAATTAAATATTAAAAGGTTTAAAATATAGTTTTTTAAAAGTTAAAATGTATAAATTTAAAAAATATATATATTGTTTATCACTTATTAAATATGCATTCGTAATAGAGGACCTCACAGCAGGAAGGCAGCACACGAAGAGAGCAGCCAGCATAGTATGCTTGATAGAAAAAATAAACAGTGAATTTCGATGGGGATAGGATTGAACTCATGACTTCTTGAGAGTTGGACAGCTCCTTATCCATTGTGGCACAGAATTAGTGTAAATTTAAGAGAGTTTAATGGCTCTTAAACTTTGGGGTTCTTAACATATGGCCCTACTGGCCACTGGGGTCTAGGGTATGCTAGGGCCCACCCGGCATACCCTGTAGGTCCGCCTCTAGTCATAGGTGTGGGTCTATGACAAGGATATCTGGGACTGATCTAGAAGGGAGATTATATTTGAAGGAGGTAACCGGTCATAAGCCTAGAACTCGTCGGCGCAGCGGAACCATGATGGGAGACGTGCTAGCGAGGCAGGAACTTTCAACCAAGAAGTTTGCTCAAATCCAATCTTCTTTGTTTCTCTCAAAACCTCTAGCTTATATAGTGCTAGTAACTGATAACAAACTAGGTAACAAACTAGATATTTGATATTTCCTACCTAATCTTATCTCTAAACTAATAATTTCTAAATTGCTATTACAGTACCGTGTGGTACTGTTCACACCCTATATTGGGCTATGTTGTGAACCTTGGCAGCCCTAAAGCCGCAAGGAACAGGAGACAAGATAGGTTTTGATCTAGCTAATTGATATGCAAACTGATCTACTTTATTCCTTGGAGTTGCTAGTTACATTTATACGGGAGAAACCTTAACCCTGTTCGGTCAGCCCTCTAATCCTACTTGGACAGGACAGACCCCAGTCCTACTCCTATTTAGACAGGGTTCTGTATCTAGCTAGAGATCTTCTATAATTTGCCTAGATATCTTATCTGCTAACTATAGAAGTACTATTCCAAATCTAACTCATTAGGACTCTAAGCATTGGGCTGTTTGGGCCTTCTCTAGCTATAGCAAAACTGGCTCTAATTCTAACACTCTTGGCGTAGGTGCAGGATTAATTAGGTAACAGGCCTTGGCCTCCATGCCCATGCACATGACATTACACACTTACTTTCGAATAGCTCGTCCTCAAGCTACAGTGCAACCTTAACCCTAACATGACGTCCGATAGAGCTATGACTCAAGCCTTTTACTTGTGTTCTTTGCTTGTCTCGACAACAGTGAGGCCATCAATTTAACCAACTCCACCCTCAACTCGTCAAAGATGGTGGTGGAGAAACGCCTATAAGCCTAACTCACCTGCTGAGATTGCTCCACGCACTGGACGGCCAGATGCAGAACACGCACTTCCTAGGTAGACTTGAACGTTGAAGCTTGCTTGAACTTGATTCGGAAGATTAACAAGGTGCTTGGCTATGGGCACGAAAGGTTCCAGAACCGCAAACCATAGTTGCCAAGGCCTTGGCTACATAATCGAGTTAGGAAGATGGTGAAGCCATAGATGAGGAACCTAAGCAATCTAATACTCCCTCCATCCCGATATATAGCCATTTTTAGGTTTTGGCACTAGTATTAAGAAAAATGATAAAAAGACATTATTACCCTTCATTAATATTTAGGAATAGGTAGGGTGTGGGGCCCACTGTGGGTGGAATAAGTAGTATTGATAGGGGCATTATGGGAAGTTTTGGGAAAAAATCACTTTTGGGTTAGAAGTTGTAATGTTTGGGATAAAATTTGAATGGTAGAAGTGGTTGTATATTGGGACATGGGGAGTACCAAATTGTCACAAGCGTGAGTGACAGGGATATTTAGGACTGATCTGGAAGGGATATTATATTTGAAGGAGGTAACCGGTCATAGGCCTAAACCTAGGGGTGGCAATTGGATATCATGGGCATGGGTAGTGCATACCAATACTCGTACCCATGAAATATTTTCATATGTGTACCCATACCAGTTACCCGTGACGGATGAAAACACGTGCCCATATCCACTACCCATGGGCGCCATATACCCGCAGGTATACCCATTTACCCGTGAGGAACACGGGGGTGGCGAGGATTAGTGCGATTGCCGACAGGGGTTGGCATGGTGGCCGACGAAGGGAGGCATGGGGGTCGTTAGCGATGGGGGCCGGCGAGGGTGGGGAGGCATAAGGGCAGCTGCGCGGGAGGGCACGGGGGCTGATGGGATAGGGGGCATGGTGGCCAAGGATAGGAGGCACGGGGGCCGACGCCCGATGCCAATGAGAAGGGAGGCAGGGAGCGCCGACGCACGATAGCTGGGAGGGTTGTAGGACTGAAACTAGTGACCAGAGGGGGGGGGGTGAATGGGCGCAAGATTAAAACAGCGGAATCAAAACCAATTCTGAAAACAGTAAGCTCAAATCGGAAGTTTCGGTTGTTATCGGAAGTTCCGGATCAATTAAATCTGGAACCAGAAGGGTCAAATCGGAAGTTCCGGTCCACAGAAAATTTTCTTAAACTCTCCAAAAGAGATTGCCCAACATAGAAACAAGTGTTGATCAAAATGCATCCATAAGTGCAGCAAGCGTTCTATGAAGAAGACACGCGCAAAGCACTTAT
>KE372653.1:384700-397087 GCA_000418225.1 Zizania latifolia
CTTGATGATGATCGTGATAGATTGAGTGCTTTTGTGCGGTTCTTCGGCAATAGAACGCTTGCTGCACTCATCTACACTTTGGTCATCATCTTCCTCTTTTGGACAACTTGATTTTGAGAGTTTTTGAAGGTTTTTCGTGCTGTTCCAGGCAAACCGGAACTTCCAATTTGCCACCGGAACTTCCGTTTTGAACCTTCTGTATGACGTTCCGGTACATCGGAACTTCTGGCTCCGATCGGAACTTCCGGTACATCGAAACTTCCGGCTCCGTCCGGAACTTCCGATTTGAGCTCTCTGTCTGGTGTTCTGTATAAATTGGAACTTCCGGCTCCGACCGAAACTTCCGGTACATCGGAACTTCCGGCTCCAAATCAGAACTTCCGATTTGGACCTTCTGTCCAGAATTTTATTTTCCGCTGATTTTCTGTTTTGCGCCCATTCACCCCCCTCTGGTCGCTAGATTCGGTCCTACAAAACCCAAACTGAAGTCAGTACCATTGGAGCATTTCGGATTTTATGTGCCACGTTGGATCCGATGCACCGGATCACCACTGTGGATGCTCTTAGAGAAGCCCAGCATTTAAAGTAGTGTTTTGTCAAAATTCTCCGCCACTGTCTACTATGGTAGCAATCCAACTAGAGGCCATACTGAAAAATTCTGGATGGCTTATATTTATGAAGAGGGGCTAAATTGGAAACTTCTGGACTTATATGGGCTATATTTAAAAAAAAATGTTTCGGTGTCTCGGAAATAAAAAAATCAAAAATATTGTTTGTAACAATAAAAACAACAGTTATTTTTCTCAAATGTTTCAATGTAGATTGAGTTATGTTTCATTTTATTTATTTTATTAAAATAATTTTTATTAAGTGATGAAATATTTTCACTGAGTTAAAGTAACGTCCAATTTTTTTAAATTTCTAGAATGTCCAGGTGTAGTATTTCCCTATTTAAAATTGGAAAAGTCCGATTGGACTTCGGACGAGCGACTCCACCCTGGTACACAGGTCTCGCATCGCATGGCGCGGCGGAGGCGCCACTCGTGGATGGCGTCGCGGAGGGCGTGGTTGGGGATCAGCTCGCGGCTCGGAAGCTTCAGGTTCGTCATCGGCGACGTGTCGTGCCCACTCCCCAGCCACTCCCTGATCGCCTCCGCCTCGTACGAGAACCCGTCGGCGGCGATCTGCGGATCCCGCATCACCTCCTGCAGTATCGGGCACAGGAAGTAAGACGGCGGGGCGCCGTTGGCATCGCTGTCCGACGACAGCGACGACCACGACCTCCCAGGCACTGCGTTCATCACCGCCTCCAGCACGCCGCAGGCCTCATCCAGCAGCTCGCCGGGCCGCCTTGCTCCCGGCTCCTCCAAGTCGCAGCATTTCAGACCGAGGAGCGCCACTTCCCTGGCGACCTCCATAGGCCAGCCTCCCGCGCTCGCGTCCGCCACCTCGTTCCACCCCTTGCTGCCGTCCGCGGCCTCCCGCGCCGCCTTCTTCGCCAGGAACGGCGGCTTCCCTGTGACGAGCCGGAGGAGGACCACGCCCAACGCGTACACGTCGCAATGCGAAGTCATCTCCCCCGTCGCCAGGCGCCGCGGGTCCACGTAGGCCACCGCCGGCCTTGCCACTGCCACGACATTGTATTGCTGCAGTAGCCTGCGCATGCCGAGGTTGGCCAGCTTGATTGAGCAGCAGTCTTTATCCAGGAGGATGTTCGCCAGACGGACGTCGCCATGCACCATCGGCCGTGGCTGCGTCGAGTGGAGGAAGGCCAGCGCGGAGCAGGTCCGGTACGCGATGCCGCACAGCGCGTGCCATGGCAACAGCGGCGCCCCTCCCTCGCCTGCGAGGCGGTCCTCCAAGCTCCCGCCAGGCACGAACTCGTAGACTACAGCGCGCGCCTCCGGGCACGCGCCCACGAGGGTGACGAGGTTCGGATGCCTCGCTCTGCTGATGACTTCCACCTCACGACTGAACCGGAGCTCGTCGACGGCAACGTCGGGGCTGATCACCTTGACGGCGACCGCCATGTTACGCAGATCCCCTCTGTACACGCTGCCACGGCCAGCAGCTCCTCTGATCCTGACAGATTCATCAAAATGGTTGGTTGCCTCCTCCAGCTCCGACAAGCCGAACCGCAAGAAGGTCAGTCTCTGTCCACCATCCTCGCTTCCCACCGTAGGTTCCGCGGAGGCAGCAGGATTGTCGCACTGGCGCTCCCGCCGGAGCTGGTCGAGGAGGCCGTATGACTCCGACAGCTTGGCCTCGAGGTCACTCATCATCCGCTCGGAGTTCGTGATCTGCAGCTCGAGCTCGGCGGTGCGGGCGTCCACCTTGTTTACCTGCTCGAGTATGTCGTCGAGCTCTCGCCTGTCCTGCTCCATGGCCACGCGCTCCCTTGCCAGCCTCTCCTCCACCTCCTTCCGATCCCTTGCCTCTTGCCGGTGAGAGCTCTCTGCTTCGTTGGCCTGCATCGATCAGATCACACCTGGTGAATTCGACACGAACGTATTGAGCTCATAATGAAACTTCGCTTCATTTCCTCCACTTACAATCCTTGTCACGCCGGCGAGATCGCGCTCGGCCTTCTGACGCCGGCGAGTCTCTTCATATGCCTCACGCTTGAGGTTCTCAGCCTCTACCATTGCATCCATGAGCTTGTCGTATAAGGCATCGTCAATATCGCCAGCATCCTGTCAAAATGGAATGCACTGTTCACTGTCTGAAAACATATATTCCATTGGTGCACATCAGTTGCTCTTGCTCGAATCCTCAGCTTATTAAACAAGTCAAAATTTTGCTGATATTTATGCAATGTAGACAAAAACTAGTCAGTCTGAAGATTTTACTATTTAGAGTTCAGGATCACACCAGTCTGGAAAAAAACTAAAACTGTTCATTGCTAATTGAAATATTTTTATACCTGAAGAAGTAAATAAAATGTCAAGTAGTATAGAAACCACATAGTGTTTTCTCAGAATATTGGGTTTTGCTCTTATAAAACTGAATATTGAGCAGAAGTTCTATTGTTTTTTCTGCAACAACTTTTAAAACGTTTTTTTTTTCTAAACTATTACACTATGTGATCTCTGAAACATGGCACATACCGAACCATCATGCCCTGAAGGTGTTGGTGAGTCCTTTTCAATTTCTTGCTGTGACTGCACAACAGCAGCAGCTGATTCCTGTTCAGCCTCTACTGTTCCAGACACCGACAACGTTGATGAGCCAGCAACAGCAATTGCTTCATGATTTGAATCCTCAGTGCTGAGGCCGATGGCATTGTCCTCCCTGCCAGGAGTTTGATCAACTGATGATGTTGTCGGTTCGGCTGGATCCTGCATGCTGAATGGCTCACTGCTTAGGCTGTGCAGGCGTGGCGAGGATTTTGACCTCGAGTAATCAGAAGAGCTTGATCTGGGACTTGTTCTACTTGTCGATGATTCTGTTCTATTGATTCCGTCGCTGACCTCCCTATATAGGATCAGATAAATCGAATAACATGCAATATATCACTCTTCCAATATTTTTCCCAATAAAAATCATCATATGATCTACTACTGTTTGTGGTTTCATTTCAGTTTTTTTTCATGTCAGAACAGTTAGAATGCTCATAGAAGAATGCCAGAAGTTCAGAAAAACATGTGGTGAACTAACAATGTTCAGGCAATATCACTGTGGGCCTGTTTGTTTTAGCTTGGGATTATAATAATCCAGCTTATTTTTATAAGCTGAAACAAACAGGTCAACTTATTGTGTCAGCTTATTATAATTCAGAGTGTAGATTATAAAAATCTAATAAGCTGATGCAACCTAGCTTTTTTCTATAAACTGGATTACTACAATCTTAAGCTAAAACAAACAGGGCCTATATCATGTTGCAGATTACCGCTCGGCAATTTGTGAACATACACGCACTCAAGAACTCATGTGAAACACAATTGTTTTTAAGTGCGTAATCTCTGAGCTTGCCACAAAAGAGAAATCGTTGATAATCTACGATATTTTTTTAAGTGTGTAATCAAGCTTAGAGATTACGCACTCAAAAACACCAGTAATCACATACTCATTGAAACACGGAGGATTGGTGCTGCTAAAGCCACCTTGTTTAGTGCCACAATGCTCTCTGTTTGGTGCTTTGTCAGGGTACGGCGCCCGTCTCTGCTCCCTGGAGAGGCATGCGTTGCAAAGTTGATCAGCTTGATCAAGCAGTGACAGGCCATGCACTATCTCCTGCTAGGCGAGCAACGCGCATTGATGGGGGTGTACTACATTCCTCGTCTGACAGCGAACATCATTAGCCTTGGGCAGCTAGATGAGACCGGGTGCCGAGTCGACATCGACGATGGAGTACTCCACATCTTCGACCAGCAGCGCAATCTTCTCGTGCGTTGCACTTGCACCGAATAACAAGCATTGTAGCTCTAAATAGCCAGCTCGCAGCAGCACCAAAACAATTGTGTTTCACTTAAGTTCTTGAGTGCATCTCATGTGTTCACAAATTGCCGAGCGGTAATCTGCAACATATCAGTGCTTCCACAGGTACTATTTTGTTCTGTACTGGATTATTCTTGTCGACGATCGACCTCATTCAGCTAATCTTCATGTAAGAATCGCTAGAAAGCTGTTAACGATGTACTTCAGGTGTGGCCAATGGTACCATTGGTTTCTTTCTACTTATGTGGTCATTGCAGACAAAGCAACCTACAATTACATGTCTCTGTTTGGGTGTAGAGGCTGATTCTTATTTTTATCTAAAAATGTCCCGCTTTGAGCTAGACAGGGAGAAGAAAAAGGGAAGGCTTTTGCAGGTTGCATCGTTGACATTTAGACTTTTGGGCCATGCATGCATACCTGGTGCAGATAAGATTTCCTTTGCAGACAAACCAGATCTTGCAAGAGGGGTTCGCCTTCAGTTGCAGCGTCTGTGCCTTCTTAGATCTCGGCGCCCGCATTTTCCTAACATCACATCGCATACAGATCATTGCCTTTGAATTCAGCAATCCACACACACCGAGCTGGCCCAATTCTTGGACTGATAGATAACAGCCGTAGTGACAGCGAGAGATGGATTTGCATGTATTAATTCCACGAACAGACACCCATACCTTGTATAGCCCCGGTCAGATGCAGCACCCATGACGAGCTCAGCGATCCCATGATCATCAACAAGCTGGAGGAGACCTCTCGCGGTGTCGTCGCAAGAGATGATGATCTTGGTCGCATTGACCTGCGAGTTTCAGCAACTTGTTAGCAATCCAGGCTGCATATGTAGAAGGGGGGTCGTCGTAAGAACACGGTGGCGGCTGGTGAATTGGGACAGCTACTGATATTGACAGGAAGAGGGATCAAATGTAAACAGTGAGCTCTTATGCATAATGAACAAGAAAGGGTCCCTGGTTTCAACCTTTTGACTTTTGCAAATTTCCAAGAGATCATCTAATGCTTTGCTGATCTTCCCCTCCTCCAGCTGCCTGTATGCAATCACCTCCTGCTCTGCAAGCTGACTTACTGGGACCCATGCCCCCACTGCAATCCACAAAATCAGAAACGTCACAGATGATCCCTTGGAACACAAAAGTGTAAAGGTGGGCAGGAAACAAAAGGCGCAGCTCTCAGGTTATCAGATTTGGTGGAAAAAGCAAAGAAAGTTCTAACAGTTGACTGGAATCAGTTTTACAGAAATACTGATAGGTCGGAATGGTCAAGTCCGGCATTTTGATTTCATCAAAATAACCAAAATGGAATATTTTTACAACCTGATTAAGATCAGTGACAGCACTGCATGCAATTCTTAGACCCAATATACACACAACGGATATGCTTACCAGAAGATGGATATGCTTAGCAGAAACTATTGTAATGTTCACTTGTCAGGGATGCTTATTTGTTTAAGATTAGTTTTAGAAGTAATTTAAGCTGTCCGAGATGTTGATTCTTATACAACCTTTCCCTTAACAATTCACGACGACGACTCAGAAAACAAATTCTGGCCGCAAAAGAGAGAAAAATATATAGTGCGCAGCATCAAAAAGCCCCAGTTTCCATGAAGGAGACAGCAGTCGATTGTTTTTGTCAAAAAAAAAGGAGAGAAGAAGAAGAAAATCATGGGTTGCCGTTCTTAGAGAATTGCTGTCTGCTGCATTCCATGAGGGCAATTTGAACAGGAGCACATTTGGAAAAGATTATTGCACATAAGCACAAAGAACTTACTTGCAGATAAGAAAAACTGCACAAATTTCGATTGAAAAACTTAATCCATGCAAATCGCGCAAGAAAGATGAGAAAAAAAAAACAAGACAGTCCTGAAATGGGAGTTGCATTATCCACAAAAGGAAGCTGAACTTGCAAGGAATGCTGAGTTTGCAAGGGTGATGAAGAATGGCTAATGAAGAAACAAACAACAGCCAGTTTCTGAACCGCATAAGAACCAGGAGATGGAGCAATTTAGAATCACGGAAATTAAGCAAAGAAGATATATGCTTATGAACTGTATAGCAACGGCAAGAACGAACTGCGGCACGAACAGTGAAATTGATGATAATTCTCCGCAAGAAAATCAATTAACAACAAACAATGGATGGTGAATAGCATTAGCAATTTAGCATACTCATATTGACCCGTGAGGCCGGGCGGAGGACATGGACGAGCACGAGTTGCCTGCTCCGAGGGAAGGTGCCGAGCACCCACTGCAGGTTGGCCGTCCATTCCTTGCCCGCCTCCTTCCCCACGGCGCAGTACACCGCCGCCTCCTCTCGCCGCTGCTCGCCGCCTCCTTCCTTCACTTCCGCTTCCGGCGCCTCCTCCTCCTCGCGTGTATTACCACCAATGGCTCCTTCCATATGATATGATATTGGCTTCGTTTTTTTATGCTCAAGATTTAGCTGCCCTCCTGTCGATCGAAAGATTTAGCTACCTAACTCGGTTTGGCTGGTGGCTATGGCCAGGATTGGGTAATAATTTGGAAAGGGCCAACAAGATGCAATATCAGCAAGGAGCTGGAAGCTACAAGGAATCAATCCATGGAATGCTGACAGCCGCATGGAAACCATGCATACATGTGAGCGGCTTTCTCCTCTCCATTCGGCTGCCTCCATGGCTCCATCCAAGACTCCCAAGTCCAAGTCCATAGCAGATTAGCAGTGGGAGAAGTGGGGAGGAGGAGGAAAAGGGAGGAGACCGTGGCAGGCGGAGTAGAGACTGACTGGTGGGCCCACGAATCCGGATATTCCCGTGCCTTTTACTGGTTGGTTGGGATCCCGTGTGGTTGGATAACACCCATCCACGATGTGCCCGATGCCAGTGTGTTTAATTTATCTGTAGATATTAAAAAATTATTACAAGCTGTAAACTTTTTAAAAAAATATTATGATCTGTGAGTTATTAGAGTAGTCGTAGATCCACGGTAAAGTAAGCTTAACAACAAGAAAACAATGATTGCATACCTTAATAAATAAGAAATATAATAAGTTTATTTACACTAACGAATGGATTAGGTAACTCAATCCTTAAAGCTATGAAATCTGAGAATATTCAACTTTTACTTTATACTGATAAGAAAGATAAAAAATACAATTTTATATGTTATTTGTTTAGTTCAACTTTTGGCTTTCTAACCGAAAAGTTAGTTAGAAAAGTTGATCCAAAACGCACTCTACTCTCAAGTCTCAACACACACGTAGTTCAGACTAGGAATGGACATAGATATCAAAAAATCTGAATTATCTATATTCGTATTCAATAAAATATAAATATGGATATTCATATTTGTATTCGAATTAAATGTAGACAATGAAATGGCAATATCCAAATTCATTTAGTAAATTTGAATATGGATGCGGATATCTGTATTTATGTCAGATCTAAATATGAAAACAGATATATCCGTATCCATTTAAACCTTTTAGTCTTTCATCGTGTTATTTACTTGTCGTCTTGCCAATAAGACGATTAGCTAAATCCATAACCGCAAGCCCACATCTAGAGTCTAGGGCCCTGTTTGGTAGATCTTCAACTTCACAACTCCACTCCAGAAGTAGGGTGTGGAGTGGAGTTGTGGAGTAGCCTTAACCCTGCTCTACCTGCTCCGTCTGCTTCTAGTTCATTTTTTTGGATCACTCCACCCACTTCGCTCACATTTTTTGTGGAGCTGAAATCGTTTGGTAGAGCTCCAGCTTCAGGAGAGATGAAGCTAGAGCTGGAGCTCTACCAAACAGGCCCTAGGTCTCCCCTATCCCCTCATCGTCGTGCCGTCACCCTCATGCCCTCTTGTGCCACCACTATCGACCATCACCCACACCCCCTTGTGTTGTAACCGTCATCCCCTACATCCCACCATGCGCCATCATTGTCGGCCTTGCTGTGGAACGCCAATATCGCTGTTGTCGTCACCCATGCCTCCATGCACCACCACCGTTGCCTCTACACGCCCCTTGCGTCGCCGCCGCCGCCCTCTCACACTGTCGCTGTGGAACACCGCTACTAGCGCCCAACATCATCGTCGCCGTCGTCAGCACCTAGCATCACTACCGCTTTCATCCGCACATAGGAGTTTCTTGTGTTTAGAGGCTTCACAAATACTTTGCAAGCTTATGAGTTAGAATTGTCTACTAGAATTGGTAGGAACTTTTAAGTAGATAAGATACTAGATTTAGTATTCTCAGTATTTAGGATATTTGTTTAGTGAATATGTGAATGTGAATTCGAATTCAAAATATTTGTTTTGTATTCTTAATAAAAATATTCAGATTTATATTTAAATTTAAAGTAAAATACGATAAATAGTAATATCGAGATTCCATTCCATAATCCATCCTTAGTTTATGACGTTGAGCTGCATCGATCAATCAAGATCAAATGCATGTGTACTACTGTCAGAGTACAGCCGCTGAGCTTAGCCGAGATGAACCGCCTTGTTTGACTCGACCTGTCAGTACGTAGCTCATGGGACCAATCAAAACACCAACCTCTTCTTCAGCTCGTTCATGGAATCAAATTCTAGACTAGCTACGAAGTAGCAATTAAGGTTGTTCTACGGTCTTATGAATTAATGGCTCATCTTTAATTTCTTCGCAAAGTCCGTTTAGTTTCCACGTGGACGTAAATTTCTGAAACTTCTCCGTGCTTCCAGCTCTGCAATTGATCTGCAGATGCCATGCTGAGTTGCTGCTTATACGCACGTATTCAAGCCACCCTTAAATTGGATCTGTGGGCGGCTATGATGCAATGCTGATCAACGAGTGACGTGCCACATTAATTCGCTAGCTCTCCGTTGATTGCATGAGTTGAGCATCTAGATGCTCATAGTTTTAGCTAATTCTAATTAAATTTAAGCTTAATAATAATAATATAAATAAGTTATTGGCAAAAAAACTATAAGAAACTCGTTGTCCTATTCTAATAGCTTTTGAAATATAAGCTTGTTGTAGGTGTAGTATAGTGAAAATATTGTATTTCCATGGACTTGTTTTGTTTGGTGTTAATTGATGAAGGGTTTCTGTACTGTTTTGAATTGCAGCATGCTTGAGAAGATACTGACCATCTCTTGTGGAATTCTTGTGCAGATGGAATTCGTGGCGAATGCTGTGATCCTATTTTTCTGCAGGGGGATATTTCTCAACCTTCGTGCAAGGGCCATGTCTTTGAAGTAGGCATAGACAGTTAGTTGGAAAAATTGTAACACAACTCAACTTGATTCGACTAAAGAAAACGACGTTGAGTGCTGTGTAATACATTATTGGAAAGATGTCCTTCACGAGCTGAAGATTTTGACTGAACTAGCTCATGCAAAACTTCTGCACTGCCGTTGCGTTTGTTTTTTTGTGATTGATTCTACCCATTGTGCTGTCATTTTTTTTTTGCAGTTTTCACTATGTTTAATCTGAAAGCTGCCCTGTCTGTCGCCTTCAATTGACATTGCCGTCTCTGAACAATCCCCGGTCCAACTGGTTGATCGCCTGCCAATTCCACGCTACAAAATATATAACATGCCACTTATAAGCATATATTGCATCAAAATGCATTGGATTAAGTAAAGGATACAATAGACATTATACCATATAATCCACCTTTTCTTGAGCTAGAGCTAGGCCGTTGTTAGCCAAACAAAATTTCTATTACATTCTACACCACCGTTGATCTACTCCACCATAGAATTTTATAGTAGAGCTCTTCCAAACAGAACCTAAATGTAGTGGAGATATAAATAATAAATAAGAGCTCTGTTACGGTACACATATTACCTCTTAATTGGAAAGTCAGCGTATAAAATTGGAAAGTATATGCAGAAAATTAAAAAATTAGCGCAGAAAATTGGAAAATCCACGTAAAAAATCAAGGGTGACCTAGGAGGTAATAGATCACCATTTTTAATCCTAACCACTAGATCAAAATAAATAAACGGTCCATAATATTTCTGGTGTACCGTAAAATTTACCATAAATAAACTCAATAAATCTTAAAACATGTGTTTTATTCTATCAATACGATCTATCATAAACTCGTGACTTATTTCGATAGTAAATTTTACGTTCTAGATGACTTATAATATTAACCGGTAATAAACTGTCTAGAAAGGGGGCCTAACCTGACACATAAGGCATAAGCTAGTTTGTTCAGTTAACAAGGCTACTCCGATCACGGAAAACTCTGACATACGAGACTAATTGTTAATAAGTAGGGCGCAAATTAAACTGAACATAGTTAATTGCTGCACGCGAGCGATCGAGCAAGAAGGTTTCCAACATAAAACACGTACGGGAAACATGCCGCTCGTATATTTATACACCCCGTTGACTCCATAAATACAACATACTAGGAATATCCCATGAACTTATATGGATATGCCGACCTGCAAAACAAAAAACAATTGTTTGCATGTTTCTTGAAGAGAGAGGTCAACATATCTATGCATGCATGATGTATTTTTCAAATGGCAGCACTTAATGACCATCATATCACACCGAAGTATTAACAAAATACAGCTGCAAATTAAGATTGGTTGTCAGGCCACAAACATCGGAGAGAAATAATCGTCTGGGAGACTTTGAGCAATAACAACTGCATCTGATGTCAGTGATGATGAGTCCTCTTGATGACACATGGGGACAGAGGAGCAATCTGTGCCTTCAATTCAGTTTAACTCTGAACTGAAAAGTCATGAATTTGTAATTAGTAGTTTCTTAGCTTCTTAATTTGGTCCACTTTAACAAGTTTGTTTCAAGTGAAAATGCGAGATGGATCTTGGCGATTGAGATGCAGAAACATCAACGGCACGACTGTTAGTTGGGAAAAGGTCTGGGCTGTGGTAGGCAAACTCACCAACTCTGAACTGTCCTCACTTTGTCACTCGAACATTTCTTTGTTCCTCAGTGGAAAACAAACATCGTCTGAATGCATGGGATATTATTCATTCTTTATGCAGTCATGTAGTGTCCAGACGTCCTTTTTCTTCAGAAACATGCAAGAAACATCTGCACGCCGACAAATCAATGCAGTTTCAGTTAACTCGTCTCCTCTCTGACGATACTACCTCGTAACACTAGAACTTTAATTTGCTGATGTATCAAGAGCTCTCAAAGTACACGCTTCATGCGCGTGTCGATCGTGCCAAATCCAATAGATTAACCAAACGGATCATCTGATGATGACAGAAAGGTTATTGTTCTTTCGGAGCTTTCTGATATCATTCTGCGTTTGTTTGCCTGTCGGTGATACCAAAATACTTCAGTCCCTTTCCTTTTTTCGATTAGGTAGAAGATGCACATGCACACAGACTACTATGCGTATGCACTCAGCACCGGACACCATACTCACACACGTATATGTAGTATTTTTGACACCAGTATTTGAAACCTGATGGGTGGAGTTATGCTCTGGTATGGCTGGGTGACGAGGACATCTCTACTTTGATACACACCCATGAGTGCTACACCTCAAGCTGAACCAGTAATGCAAGGAATTAATACTCCTCAAGCTGAACCAATGATATAAGGACCAATCACTCGAGTGTGTGCCCGCTAACTTTGTTTTTAGGTGAATGTGTTCTTAAGCTTACACAAGCATGATTTGAATGGAGTATTACTAACTGTCTATGATGATATTATTTTATTTAGGAATGATGGAGAAAATTCCAATTTAGTATCCTTGATCGTAAGCTTATCAATTCCGTTTTAGTATTGGTCGAAATAGTCGGTATGTACCATTTCATTGCTAAAACCGAAACATATTAAGTGGCGTATTATTTCGCTTCCAATATCGGTCAATACCGGCCATTCCGGTCAATACCGGCCCCATACCGGCCATTCTGGTTAATACCGACCATTCCGGATAAAAATCATAAAATTGTATTTTGAATTTTTTAAAGATATGTGTTACATATTACTTATA
>KE372653.1:397145-428183 GCA_000418225.1 Zizania latifolia
TAATCATATTAATATATATTTTAAATATATTTATATTATTTTATTAGACCCTGAAACGTACACTGGTATTGGTCGGTACCGAAACATTCCATCCCAAAAGCCAAACCGGAATGGCTACCAGAATAAAATTAACAAGCTTGCTTGATTGCCTCAAATTAAAATGTTTATTCCTGTTGATTTTGTCCATGTGGGGGTCTATTAGACCTTGATAGAAAGCTCTTGAAGTTTTATTTTCAAAGATCTAGCCCCACCTCTAAATTCGCTACGAGTCATCCAGAATAACTAAATCAAATCACGATTACAGTTTCCTTTTTTCTTAGAATCAATTTAGGTAATAACAATTTATAATCAAAAGATACCATATGTAATGGTTTCCATACTGGACTCACATCTCTAGGCCTATAAATACTCTAGGGACGTCATTTGTAAATGGGTTTTGTTTAGATCAAAGACAACATTAGCTTCTTTCTTATAATTGCGCATATTGGCTAAACGGTTCGACTTACTTGTCTTCAACTCGTGTTTTTCAATTCCTATTTATTTGCTTGTTTATTTTTGTTCTTCATATTCTTCGGTTGTCCGTAGAGACAAAGGCCTTCGTGATCAGGTTGATTGTGCACCAACAAGATGAATAACAATTTCAGGAGTTGGTGTACCGATTACTAAGACATCGTCTAGATATAATATAGTTAGATCGCCAACGTCTTCCCCCTCCACCAATCAAAAACAGTGGCCCTCGCTAAAAGATCGAGACCTAATCTCCTATCACTTGCGGGTGGAGATGGGAGGAAACAAAAGATAACGCAAGAAGATCAAACCCCTGCGCCCAGATACAGATACAGGGAGTTTATTCTTCAATTTCCCCTAAACAACCTACGATAGTCTTTATGGAACTAGGCGCCTCTAAAACTGTAATTAATTGCAACTACTACGACACACTCCCTAAATCTCTTCCTGTCGATTGGTGAAGCTCATGTTCAGTCGTTGTGCCCGCGTCTTCTTGCTTCTTGAGACAGCGATAAACATAGCCTATAAAAGAGTTCACAATATGCTCCCACGAACCTACTATCACACCACTGGTGCTCGCTTTAATTTCTTCATCCTTAATGTAAAGAAATTTTGATATTTGTATGGCTAGTAAAAACATTTCCAAGGTCCAAAATTATAAAATCCACACTACTTTGCAAACCTTTCATATTAGAATTTAGATTAACCAAATTGGACACGTAATCTGGGTTTTAATTACGTGTCCAGTTTGATTATATATTATAATTACGTAATGGAAGAGAGAGGGTACGTGAGGACTGAGGATGCCTTGTCAACCTCAGCTCATTCTGTATTACGTCTTCGAATTTTACATGGATTTCAATTCAAGCCAACCTTTTCTCTCTTGAGTTTGCATGCACATTCAGGACACGTAAAGTCTCTTGTTGCGTCATTCCGACAGCCTGAGTACTTTGAAGAATTCACCTTCTCAATGAGAAGATATAAAACTAGAATACGCCCTCCTTTGTCATTACGTATTTGGTTCCAGGGAGGCGTATACCTTAGCAAACGTGATTAGGGATGGCAGTCGAGTACCACGGGTACGGGTACTGCATACCTATATCCGTACCTAAAAAAAAATCCTAAACCTATGCCCGTATCCGTTACCCGTGACAGGTATAAACCCGTGTCTATACTCACCACCCGCGGGCACCGTATACCAGCGGGTATACCCATTTACCAGCCAGATCTGAGAGGGGTAGGCCGGGGCAGAGGCCGGCGTGGGTGGCCAGTGTGATGGGCTATGTGTGAGGGCGGCGGCGCGAGGGACCAGTGTGGGGGCCGTTGGCGTCGGAGCAGGGGTGGCGTAGAAGGCCACCGGTGTCGAGGGATGCGCGGAGGCCACCGGCACGGGGGGAGGGGCATGGGAGTCCGGTGTGGCCGCCGACACCGGGGGGATGAAGCGGGAGGCCGCCAGCGTCTGGGGGTGCGCCACCACGGGAGGCCACCTCCGCCAGGGGGCTAGGGAGGCCACTGGTGCCACGAAGGTACGTCGGATGCCATCGGCGCTGAGGGAGGAGGCGGCGCGGGAGGTGGGCTACGGCGCATCGTGGATTCGTGGTCTTGTTGAGTGCATAGGAACTGCTGGAATTTATGATGGGCTAGGTCTATGTTTTATTTCAGAAATTCTAAATAAATCTTAAAGGCCCACTCATGCAAGAGGATGGTGGAAACCTTTAGTCCCATATTGCTAGTGTAAGTGGAGGATGACCAATTTATATAGTGGGATTGTCTCTATCCCACTAAGCTATGTGTATGGGGGAGAGAAAGAGAGCTCCACACACGCGTGCTCGCTCGTCTCGCCTGGCCAGGCTCGGGCTTCGTGGGCGCGTGGCACCTGCGTGAATGGTCCGCAGAAATTTGGCTCCTCGCCTTGCGGGGACGTGGTCTCCTTTTGCCGTTCTGATTTTTGGTAACTTAGCCTATGTTTATGTGGAAATCGACTCGATTTAGATCGTGATCGCGACACGAGATCGTGCCGTCCCCATATAAATACCCATAACCGGCCCTTACCAGGATGAATCAGATTAGATCAAACTGAGCTAGGGTTTTTGCCTCTCCTCTCTGCTGCACCGCCACCGTAGTCCACTCCATCCCGCCCACCGGCGTGCACCAGCGAACGGGAGAGCAGGTCTCTGAAACCTATCGCCCTTGTGATCCTGCATTGGGAGAGAGCAAATAAGGTTTTTAGGAAACACTCTGTGTGACTGCTTACATCTGTCATCACGGCGTGCCTTCCGTTCAAGTCGACCGTCGATCGCGGTCGGGTGCTGCGGTTTGACACCAATAGGAGCAACTCTGTATCGGCCGCAACTTCTTCTGCTGCTACTGTACGGTATATGCACTATGTTCCAGTACAGTTCTTAATCATGTTTTGTGAAATCATGATTGTAATATTCCTGTTTACTAGTATATTAGATGTGTACATGCTAGTTCTTGTGGATGACATGATTTATCTATTTTAGAATTTAATATTGCAACTGTCTAATTATCCAACAATCCAAAAACCTTATTATAGATAATAAGTAATTTATTCAATGGCTAGTTTTGCCGATGCACTGAGGCTGGAAAAATTTTCTAGTGTGCATTTTAAGAGATAGCAAGCAAATGTCCATCTCTAGCTTACTGCTATGAATGTATGGGAAGCGAGACTTGACAAACCTGAAGGTGAACTTTCTTCTGATGAGCATAAGAAATTCGCGGAGGCCAATAATCTCTTCATGGGATGCATTCTAGGCGTGCTCTCTGGCCATCTGTGTAATGTTTACATCACTGTGACAGATGCGAAAGAGTTGTGGGATGCTCTGATTGCAAAATATAGCGCATCAGATACAAACAGTAAACTATACCTCATGGAGAGTTTCTATGAATATAGGATGGTGAATAACTGTTCTTTGGTGGAACACACTCATGAGATTGTGTGCACTGTGAAGGAACTTGACCTCGTTAAAAGTGTCCTCTACCCGACAAGTTTGTGGCTGGTTGCATAATTGCAAAGTTGCCTTCTTCATAGAGGAACTTCGTCACTACTCTAAAACATCAGAGACAGGAAATATCAGTTGAAAACCTAATAGCATCTCTTGATGTTGAAGAGAAAGCTCGGGCAAAGGACGCTTCTGAGAAAGGAGGCGAGGGTTAAACCTACCAAGATTATGAAGACCACTACCTTCAATAAGAAGAAGAAAAATAAAGCTGAGTTGAATGGCTTCACTTGCGGTGAACTAGGATATTTCTCCAAGGACTGTCCAGATTGTGCAGATCACAAAGGGCATCAAAGGGCAAAGAATGTCAATATGGTGACTATAGGCAATACTGAGGATGGATACAGTAATCTACCTACTGTTCTTTTAGTATTTCAAACTACTAGTTGGTGATTTGATACGGGTGCCAATGTTTATGTGTGTGCTGATATATCTATGTTTTCTTCTTATCAGGCCATCTAGGATTCTTCCGTCCTAATGGAGAATGGGTCACGTGCTTCTGTTCATGGTGTTGGCACGGTAGATCTGAAGTTTACTTTGGGAAAGATTGTGCAGCTGAGGAATGTGCAGCATGTCTCTACTATCAACAAGAATCTTGTTAGTGGTTCCGTTCTGTGTAAGGATGGGTTTAAGGTAGTCTTAGAGTCCAATAATTTAGTCTTGTTAAAACATAGATCATTCATTGGTAAAGGTTATGATTGCAGAGGCATGTTCCGCTTTTTCTTTTTAGATTTTAGCAATAAGTCAGTGAACCATATTTGTGGCAATATTAATAACGATGCGAGTGTTTGGCATTCGTATTTATGTCACGTTAATTTTGGCTTGATGTCTCGACTATCCAGCATGTGTTTAATTCTGAATTTCACCATTGCCAAAGGTTCTAAGTGCCATAGTTGTGTGTAATCGAAGCAACCTCGGAAGCCTCATAAGGCGACTGAGGAGAGAAACTTGGCATCTCTAGAACTCATACATTCTAATCTTTGCGAGATGAATGGTGTGTTGACAAAGAGTGAAAAGAGATATTTTTTGATATTAATTGATGATGCGTTTAGATTTTGTCATGTTTATCTGTTACGAACTAAGGATGAGGCATTAGACTACTTTAAAATCTATAAGGCTAAAGTTAAAAATCAACTAGAGAGAAAGATCAAACGTCTAAGATCAGATCGTGGTGGTGAATATTTTTCTAAAATCTTTGATGAATTCTATGAGAAACATGGTATTATTCATGAGAGGACGCCTCCCTATTCGCCTAAATCAAACGGGGTTGCCGAGAGGAAAAACCGCATGCTAACTGACTTGGTTAACGCCATGTTAGCTACTGCCGGTTTTTCAAAGACATGGTAGGGGGAGGCTTTGTTGACTGCTTATCACATCCTGAGTAGAGTTCCTAACAAGAATAAAGAACAACTCCATATGAGATATGGATTGGGAGAAAACCATCACTTTCTTACTTGTGCACTTGGAGATGTTTGGCGAAATTCAATGTCCCAATTGTAAAGAAACGCAAGTTGAGATTTAAGACAGTGGATTGTGTCTTTCTAGGCTATGCTCAGAGGAGTATGGCGTATAGATTTTTAGTAATAAAATCTGAGGTGTCTGATATGCATGTTGATACTATTTTAGAATCTCGTGATGCAACATTCTTTGAGAATATGTTTCCTATGAAAGATATGCATAACACTGCTAGATTTTCTGCTGAGATAATTCCTGAACCTGATACACCTGTTAATTTTGAGTCTTCTGAACAATATAATCAGTTCGAGGAAATCCTTGAGGAGGATGACAGTGAAGCTCCTAGAAGGAGTAAGAGACAAATGGTTGCAAAATCTTTTGGTGATGATTTCATTGTGTACCTTGTGGATGACACTCCTACAACCATTGCTGAGACATATGTATCTCTAGATGCAGATGATTGGAAATAAGCTGTCCGTAATGAGATAGACTCGATTTTATCCAACAGCACGTTGGAGCTAACTGAACGACCCTATGGTTGTAAACCCGTGGGTTGTAAGTGGGTGTTCAAGAAGAAGCTTAGGCCTGATAGTACTATTGAGAAGTACGAGACTCAGCTTGTGGCTAAAGTGAAAGTTACCTAGAGGGGGAGGGTTGAACAGGCAATCTAAAAATTCTCAACTAAACTGGTTAGTTTTAACTTTTTGAGCCCGGACTATCTGGACTTAGTCAGATACTTCGGGTACCGGATGAAATGTAAAACTTCCGATGGTCTGGATTATCCGGGTATAACCGAATGATCCAAGCACAACTGATCTGAAACAATAAATATTATACAATACGATCTAACCAATGAACTTTGAAAGCATGAATTCAATGAAACTTATGATTGCTAGTTAATAGGTAGATCAACAGTAAATACAAGTAGCAAATGCAAGGATGGACACAAATGATTTTTTACGGAAGTTCAGATCCAATGATCCTATGTCTCCGTTGAGGAAACCCTAAAGGACCGGGTCTCTTTCAACCCTAATCCTCACCAAACGCTCACTACTGCAAGCCTTGGTTTTCACTATGTTACCTCTTTGAAGCCGAGGCAAGGCCGAGTACAAACTTGTCCGGTCACCCATAATCCCTTGGGTGCTCGCGGATCGATGTCTAGCCATCTAGGAGGAATCACCTCCAAGAGTAATGAATCCGTTGATGTGATCCACCGCCATGTGCTCAAGAAAACCACGAAGAACACGACACACACGCCACCACAACTCCTGAAAGATGGATCAACCAAGAACACGAGAAGTTTGTGGAGAACTCTCAATCAACTCTCAAGATCCAATCAAGAATCAAGCACTAGAGAGAGAGATAAATATGACAGGGCTGCTAGGATTTGGAATGACGTGCTCTGATTATGGGAGAGGAAATGTATTTATACCCCTATCCCAAATCTGGCCGTTAGGGCAAAAATCGCGCATTGTTCATCCGGATGATCCGGGCTTAACCGGATGATCCAGACTAATAAAAATTTAAAATAGAACCGATGTTTTGGATAGTTCGGCTTGAATCCAGATATTCCGGGCCAAAAATAAATTCAACTAGAAATGTATTTTTGGATCATTCGACCAAGGTCTGGATGCTCCAGGCCACGGAATAAAATCCAACAGAGACCAATTTTCAGGACACCTGGCCAAAATCTGGATATTCCGACTCATAAAATAAAATTCAACAGAACAGCATTTTTGGATCATCCAGAGAACTCCGGATGTTCTGGGCTTCAAAGAAAATCCAAACAGAAATATGTTTTTGGATAATCCAGCTTGAACCCGAATAGTCCGACGTGCAAATAAATCAAAACATAACACAATTTTTGGATTATCCAGCTAGAGTCCGGATATTCTGATGTGTAAAATAAATCCAATAGAACCAAGATTTTGGATACTCTGGACATGTACAGATTATCCGGCTTTGCTGGAAAGCCAAAATCTAACTTAGAAAAATTCCAAAACTTTTTAAAGAAGATTTTACTTTGAGCGCTTAGCTTTGGATTATTAATCAATGCATCCCTCTTGGTAGTATGGCACACCTAGACTCAAGATAATATGAAATGTAAGCAATTTGCATGTTTTGAGCCTAAGTAGAACTAAAAAGGCAATTTCTCCAAAATTGATTGAATCGCAATGCCACCTTAGATTTGAGTATCTGCATTCATCTTAGCAACATTGTTAGTAGCATTTTATCGCTATTGTCATTAATACACCAAAATAAATTAGGGGCCTAGATGCATCAAGATGCATTTTAATCTCCCTCTTTTTAGTGATTGATGACACAATATGATCAAAGGAGTGAAAATAATTGCAAACAAGATGAATATTAGCAATGAGGTTCCCCCTAAATGCATACATCATCATAAAGTAGTGAACATGACATAGAACACATTTAGGTCATAACTGCGAAAATGAACATAATTAAACATAACACATAATGCATATTGTTCATTACAACCCATCATCCATGCCACACATAAGAGTAAAACAGCAATATTACAAGCCTAATTGTTTTTGACATGGATACAAAAGTGGAATAAAAAACAAGAAATTCTAAAGCTAAGTAGTGACAACTACTTCTTTGACTATTCTTCCCCTTTGGCATCAAAGACACCAAAAAGAGAGAACGCAGCAAACGGCTCACTCGGAGTCGTCCTCACTCTCAACATCATCATCACCCTCATCTTCTTCAGACGATGATGATGACTGCTATGAAGGCTGTTGCTGCTGCTGCTAGGATGACCCTGCTCCGGATCTAAAGAAGTAGGCATAGGGATCGGTGCAGTCAGCGAAGACGTTGGGGTCGTTCTCCTCGTCAGAATCAGACAGAGGCTTCATGGGAGGATTGTCTGATTGCTGAAGCAGTAGATTGATCGCCTTATTCTACCTCACAATCTCCTTGACCTGCCGCCGATTGCTATTCCAACACATCGTGAAGATGGCCGACAGAATCCTCTTGATTTGTGAGCCAGAGGAGCTGGGCTATGGTACGGATCGCCGATGACCACGCCGAGGCCTGGCAAGAGGAGATGGAGCTGCTGAGGAGGACTACCCTGGAGGCACTCTAGATGCCGGTGCCTAAGGAGTGTACCTGCGATACTCTACCTCATGTACCATCTTCCGACGGGTGAACCGGTCGATCACGAGCTGGATGTACGGGGCGTACACACAACTCTTTTTGGGAGACATGGAAGTGGTCTTGATCTCACTCCAAAGAAAATGAGAGACGCTAAACACTCCACGGTCCTCCCGTATGACCGACATTAGGTTGCTGGCATTGCCTAGCAATGATGACGAGTCCCCGAGCTTTGGCAGAAGGGTCTTCCTGAATAGGCTATTGAGCACTAAGAAAACTGAGGAGAGACCCTCTGTCTTACCTCCAACAAACTAACCTGGCTCATACAGAAATGGCACTATATCAGCTCTAAGCACGGGTTCTTGATCCAACCAGAATGCTGCAAGGTCATTTGCATCCAGATCAAGGATAGCAGCGAAGTCACTAAGTGTGACCTCGTACTCAATTCCTTCCAGCCTCCAATGAAAATATGGTTCATCATTGTCCATTGTCTAGAACATAGTCAAATAAAATTGGCAGATAGCTTCTTCACACCAGTTCTGCTTTGTCTCCATGAGGCCATAGAGATTCTTGGCCTGGTAGATGCGGATCACTTGATTGAACACTAAATTGTTCTTCTTCTTTATAGAAGTCCAGTTGATCCACTGCATCTCAACCACCGGGTGCCTCTTGGGTAGCATGGCACTCTTATAGTAATCCTGCTAGAATCCCAAGTGGAACTGATTGTCTGAAGCATCCCTCACATAGTCCCGGGGATCCACATTTCTCTCCCTCCCTGCCTCAAGAGTCCGTCTTATATAGTTGACCTCAGATCTTAGAGTGACCCCGCCAAATAAAGTGGGCTCTTGGACTTTCCTCCGGACAAGCTGAAGTATATCATCGCTACAGCTTGATTGTCCGGTGGCAGGCTGCTTTCCTTTGCCTTTGCCTTGAGGTGGAGGAGGAGGTCGCACTGATGAGGCGGTGGGCACTTGGATGCCAATCTCTGGGAAACGGCAAGCTCTGGACGCTAGCCGCTTGAAATGGCCTCGAGAAGCTGGCCCGGCACTAGCAACTTGAGGAGACCCTCTGGCGTCACTATCGTCACTGGAGAAGTTCCTTGGGTTGTGCTTCACCTTCTTATGCCTTTCATCAGACATGGCAACAATTGCAACAAAGCAACAAAGGATCAAAAGTTGAATCAAGGATTGAGTCAAGGAATAAAAACTTTTGAATGTAACCTAACCCGGAACCTCTGGACTTGACCGGAGCATCCAAGACCCAGACTATCCAGATAGGGCCGGATCATCTAGGTTCCACAAAATTGAAACCGATTGATCTCGACAATGTGGCTAGGGAACATCACAACAACACATCAAGTGATGGAAATATGCCGAAGAGAATTCTGGGAGAACCGGAAGTTCTGGCTTGAGGCTAGAAGTTTTGAGTTCTAGAGCAACCAGAAGTTCCGGTACGACCAAAAGTTTTGGACCAGCCCTAGTTTCGGTTTCTGGAGGAACCAGAAGTTCCGGTTGGATCAGAAGTTTCGGGCCTGCCTGAAAGGTGAATTCTAGACGAACCGGAAGTTTCGGGTGGAACTAAAACTTCCGGGTCGAAATAAATTCGATACAGAATGTTATTTTTGGAAGTTTCGGTTGGACCGGAAGTTCCGGGTCTAGAAGTTCTGGTAGGACCGGAAGTTCCGGATAGAAATAAATTTGTATAGAAGGTTATTTTCAGAAGTTCTGGGCTTGGACCAGAACTTCTAGGCCAGACGAACAGATTAGATCTGTTGGGCTTTAATACTGATTAAAGGCCTATAAGAGGGCACTATGTAAGGAGAGAAGGGGTTAGGACGAAAAGGCTGCTGCTTCACCCTAACCCTAGCCACCACCACCTCCTAGCCTCACCTACTGTGGCCGCATCTACCCTAACCTCTCACGCGGTACTTGCATACCGGCTTGAGGTGATCTCGTCCCTGTACGTGTGGATACCGTAGAGGTGCCGCTGTAATTGCGGTGCTGATCATCTCGACGTGAGGATTGCATGGCTGCATCGTCTTCATCGCCGAAGATCGAATGGAGCTGGGTGGAGTTGATCGAGGACGCGCTTCCCTAACTCTTCTTCCACTGCCCTAGCGTGTCTCGTGGCTAGAGGTAACGATCCATGATCCCATTACTCGCATGGTTCCAAGGTTGAATGGGGTAAAAAAAGTTTTGTTTTGTGCTAGCGTAGCCTGCCCATTCTCCAACAGTGGTATCAAAGCCTACGTGCGTAGTGTTCGATCTGGATCATGCACATATAGGTGATATGTGATGGAAATAGATTAAATCTATTGTTCTTGCGTCAGATTTTCGCAAGTTCCAGGCTCCAGCCGGAACTTTTGGGCTGAAATAATCTCGGTACAGAATGTCATTTTTGGAAGTTCTGGTTGGACAGAAAGTTCTAGGTTCGGAAGTTCCGGTTGGACCAGAAGTTCTGAGCAGAAATAAATTTCATACAGAAGGTTATTTCAGAAGTTTCGAGCCTTGAGCCGAAAGTTCTGAGCCAAAATAAATTCGATGCAGAAGGGTGATTTTGGAAGTTCTGGGCCTTGAGCCGGAAGTTCCGAATCCACTTTTCAGTCACGCATAGATTCTACGCTTAACTCATTTTTGTAGAGAATGTTGTGACTGGTATGGCCTTGTGATGTATATGATGCAGGCATGTAATTTTCGTGGCCTACGTGTCATGGTTAATTGCAGCCCAAGGCTATTTTATTGTTGTACGACCTACGTATCAACATGTGATTCTTCTTCTCATGTAATTTATATAGTGCTATTAGAAGTAATGGACTGATACAAGATCACGGAGGCTTAAAGCGTGATTACCCGAAGGACAGGAACCATGAAGATGGAGATCACCATGTGAGAAGGGTCATACTATGTCACAGTTAATATGATTGCCTGTGATGTTTACTTATGTTTCTGTCATACTATTCTTTCATGTTTCTTGTGCGGTAGGCATCGTTACCATGTTAGAATAGTTTTCCCCAGAAAATTAAGAGTCATTGATGCCTTTTCTAATAGCTGCACCTACAAAGGTTTTGATCACTGTATGGTAGGTCTGCCAAAGCAGACTGCCATCTTTTATCTTAACCAGTTAGGGTGGATGTCATACATCCACAAGCATAGTATTTGTTTGCTTAACAAAGCTATCAAAACGGTTTTGGGCTTTGGGGAATGGAATTGGACGTCGAGGCATTGGATGCCACCCTAACGAACAAGAGTCACATAGGGATGTGATTAGCAAAGGGTTGCTTACCTATGTCACTAATTTTCTAGCAGTGATGCCAAAGCTCACTAGAAGTTAGTTAAATATGGATCTTGTCCCACTAGATATCGTAATAGGGAAAACGATTGTATATCATGTAGTGGAGTATCTTTTATTTGATAGAAGATTCATATAGTATAGTGCTGAAACTTGTATTTTTATTGTAGATCATGGCACCTACTACTAGTAACACTTCTAGTTTTAATTTGCGATCAATTCTTGAAAAGAAAAAGCTTCGTAGAACAAACTTTATTAATTGGCATAGAAACTTGAGAATTATTCTCAAACAAGAGAAAAAGGAATATGTTCTAGAGGAGCCCCATCCTGATAAACCAACTGATAATGCATCTGCCGCTGATCGGAGGGCTTATGAGAAGCATGCCAACAATTCAATTGATGTTAGCTGTCTCATGCTTGCTTGTATGTCCTCTGAGCTTCAGAAGCAATATGAGAACAGGGATGCCTACGATATGATCGTAGGACTCAAAGGCATGTTTGAGAACCAAGCTCGTGCCGAGTAGTACAACACCTCAAAGTCCTTGTTTACGTGCAGGTTGATAGAAGGCAGTCTAGTTAGTCCTCATGTAATCAAGATGATTGGTTACATTGAGAGCCTAGAAAAACTTGGATTTCCCCTTGGCCAAGAGTTGGCTACGGATGTGATTCTACAGTCGCTCCCTGCGAGCTTCGAGCTGTTCATCTTGAACTTTCATATGAACAGCATGGTGAAAAGCATAGCTGAATTACATGGGATGCTAAAGACTGCTGATGAAAGCATTAAGAAAAGCTCTAGTCATGTAATGATGGTTCAGAAGGATAGCAAGAAGAGAAAACGCAAGGGCAAGGCTAAAGCTTCAGATGAGATCTCGAGCTCCAAACCTAAACCTGTTGGAAAGTCCAAGGTTAGCCTTGCTACTTCTGATACTTGCCACCACTGCCATAAGATTGTGATGGAATTGTGCCCAAGAGAATTCTGGGAGAACCAGAAGTTCTGGTTGAGGGTCGGAAGTTCCGGATTCTGGAGCATCCGAAAGTTCCAGTTAGATTGGAAGTTCTGGGCCAGCCCCAGTTTTGGTTTTATAGAGGAGCCAGAAGTTCCGAGCCTACTTGGACGAACCGGAAGTTTCGGTTAGACCGAAAGTTCTAGGTCGAAATAAATTCAATACAGAAGGTTATTTTCAGAAGTTCTGGTTGGAACCGGAAGTTCCTATCCAGGTGAATAGATTAGATCTGTTGGGCTTTAATATAGATTAAAGGTCCGTGATAGGGCACTATATAAAGAGAGGAGGGGCTAGCACGAAAAGGCTACTGCTGTTGCTCCTAGTTGAGAACTCTAGCCGCCACCTCTCTTTTCAACTCGATTGCAAGTGTCGTGATCAATCTCCCCGGATCCCACGAGTGGTGCTAGCACGCCGGCGCGAGGTGATCCTATTTTCTGAATGTGTGGATACCGTGGAGGCACTACTCCAATAGTGGTGCTCGTCGTTTTCCTTTCGTGGAGTTCGCTGGATCGTAGGATCGCGTCATCTTCATCACCGGATCACCAACGAACGAACGGAGCCGGGAGGAGCAGCTCGAGGACGTGCTTCATTGACTCTACTTCCGTTGCCCGAGCGCATTTCGTGGCCCTAGGTAATGATCCATGATCCCATTGCACGCATGTTTTCTGGGCTAACGGGGTAAATTTCTGAAATTAAGCCCTAGCGTAGCCTCCCCATAACCCAACAATGGTATCAGAGTCTACGTGCATAGTGTTCGATCTGGATCGATCACATATGGTGATATGTGATGGAAATAGATTAGATCTATTGTTTTTGTCGTCAAATTTTCCGAAAGTTTCGGGCCGAAATAATTTTCGATACAGAATGTTATTTCCGGAAGTTTCGGTTGGACAGGAAGTTCTGGACAGAAATAAATTCTGTATAGAAGGTTATTTTCGGAAGTTCTGGGTATGATCCGAAAGTTCTGGGCCTAAATAAATTTGAGTCAGAAAATTGATTTCGGAAGTTTCGGCCCTGAGTCAGAAGTTCCGGGCCCTTTGACTGGAAGTTCCGGGCCTCTGAACCGAAACTTTCGGGCTTAGTTCAGTCACGTCTAGATTCCGCCTAACTCATTTTTGTAGGGAATGTTGTGACTGGTATGGCCTTGCAAAGTATATGATGCTCGCTTGTAATAACATGACCTGCGCGTCATGATTGATTATAGCCCAAGGCTATTCAAATATTGTACGACCTGCGCGTCGACATGTGATGCTTCTGCTCATGTAATTAGTATAGTGTTATTAGGTGTAATAGACTGATACAAGTTCATGGAGGCCTGAAGCGTGATGACCCAACGGACAGGAACCATGGAGATGGAGATCACCGTGCGAGAGGGCCATACTAAGTCATAGTTAATATGATTTCCTATGATTTTCATTTATGTTCCTGTCATACTATTCTTTCATATTCTGTGTACGGTAGGCATCGTTACCATGTTAGAATAGTTCCCTCAGAAAATTAAGTATTGATGCTCTTTCCAATAGCTGCACCTACCAAGGTTCTTGATCATCGATGGTGGGTCTGACAAAGCAGGGTACCGTCTTTTATCTTGACCAGTTAGGGTGGATGTCGGACACCACATACATAGTATTGGTTTGCTTAACAAAGCTATCAAAACGGTTTTGGGCTTTGGGGCATGGAGTTGAGAGTCGGGCATTGGATGCTGTCCCAACGAACAAGAGTCATATATGATATGATTAGCAAGTGTTGCTTACCTACGTCACTAATCTTTTAGCAGTGATGCCAAAGCTCACTAGGAGTTAGATGAATATGGATTTTGTCCCACAATGTGTCGTTAGAGGGAAAGCGATCATTTTATATATTGTGGCATGTCTTTTATTTGATAAAAGATTAACATAGCATAGTAGTAAACCTTGCATTGTTGTTATAGATCATGGCACCTACTGCAAAGAACACTTTCGTTTTTAATCTGTGACCTATCCTTGAAAGGGTGAAATTGTCTGAAACAAATTTTATAGACTAGTACAGGAATTTGAGAATCTTTCTCAAACAGGAGAATAAGGATTACATTCTAGAGAAACCCCACCCTGATGAACTAACGGATAGTACACCAATTGCTGAAAGGTGGGCTTATGAGAAGTACGCTAGTGATTCAATTGATGTCAGATGTCTCATGCTTGCCTGCATGTCTTCTGAACTTCAAAAACAATATGAGGACAAGGATGCCTACGATATGATCGTTGGGCGGAAGGGCATGTTTGAGAACCAAGGACGGACTGAGAGGTATAATATCTCAAAGTCCTTGTTTGCGTGTAGGTTGGCGGAAGGCAGTTCAGTGAGTCCTCATGTGATCAAGATAATTGGTTACGTTGAGAACCTGGAGAAGCTTGGCTCTAAACTTGATTAAGATTTGGCCACAAATGTGATTCTTCAGTCGCTCCCTACGAGCTTCGAGCCATTCATCATGAATTATCATATGAATGGCATGAAGAAAACCTTGGCTGAATTGCATGGGATGCTCAAGACAGCCGAGGAAAGCCTTAAGAAAAATCCTAGTCATGTGATGATGGTTCAAAAGAAAAGTAAGAAGAGAAAGCGTAAGGGAAAGACTAAAGCTCCAGATGCGATCTCGAGTTCTAAGTCTAATTTAGTTGGAAAGTCTAAGTCGGGCCCTGCTAGCTCTGACACTTGCCACCACTGCCATAAACCTGGCCATTGGTGGAGGAATTGCAAGTTGTACTTGGAAGAACAAAACAAAAAGAAGGGAAGTGCGACTTTTGCTTCAGATATAAATGTTATTAAAATTTATCTTGCTACTCGTCCAAGTGATTCATGGGTATTTGATACCGGATCAATGATTCACACTTACAAATCATTGCAGGGGCTGAAAAGGACTAGGAAGTGCGTAAGAGGTGAATTGGATGTTCACGTCGGCAATGGTGCAAAAGTTACTGCGTTGACTGTCGGCGTCTATTCTTTATCGTTACTCTAAAGATTAGTTTTGGAGTTAAATAATTGTTAGTTTATTCCCGCCTTACATTATCTCTTCGTCATGTTTATAGAAAGACGGTTTTGAATTCGTAATAAAGAACAAGTGTTGTTCGATATTTTCGAATGGTATGCTCTATGGTGTTTATTCATTATTGAATGGATTATATGTTCTGAATCTTGAGGATACACATGTCTATAACATTAATACGAAGAAACCCCGACTCAATGATTTGAATTATGCCTATGTCTGGCATTGTCATGTGGGTCATATAAATGAGAAGCGCATGCAGAAGCTCCATAGAGATGGGTTTTTGGAGTCATTTGATTTTGAATTGTTTGACACATGTGAGTCTTATTTACTTGGTAAGATGACTAAGGCGTCTTTCACTGGTCAAAGTGAGAGGGCAAATAAATTATTGGCCATTGTACATACTGATGTATGTGGACCAATGAGTTATTCGGCTAGAGGTGGATTCTAGTACTTCATAACTTTTACCGATGACTTTAGTATATATGGTTACGTCTACTTGATGAGGCATAAATCGAAATCCTTTGAAAAGTTTAAGGAGTTCTAGAGTGAGGTACAAAATCATACTGGCAAGACAATTAAATTTCTACGATCGGATCGTGGAGGTGAATATGTGAGCTATGAGTTTAATGATCATCTAAAGTAGTGTGGAATCGTTCCACAGCTGACTCCACCTGGTACGCCTCAGTGGAATAGGTTGTCCGAGCCGAGGAACCAAACTTTATTGGACATGGTCCGATCGATGATGAGTCAAACTGATCTTCCATTGTCTTTTTAGGGATTCGCTTTAGAAACTGATGCTTTCACACTAAACAGAGTTCCCTCTAAATCTATAGAGAGGACACCATATGAGATATGGACTGGAAAACGTCCCGGGTTATCTTTTCTAAAGATCTAGGGTTGTGAGGCATATGTAAAGCATATGACGTCTGATAAGCTCACTCCCAAATCTGATAAATGCTTCTTTGTGGGATATCCTACGGAAACCAAAGGATATTACTTTTATAACTGAGAAGAAGGTAAAGTGTTTGTCGTCCGGAATGGTGTTTTTCTTGAGAAAGAGTTTCTCTCGAAAGAGGTTAGTGGGAGCACGGTGCGACTCGAAGAGGTTCGAGAACTGCTAGAAAGTGTTTCAGCTCCTACTGAACCACAACTCGACATGCAAGATGTTGCAGAGCCTGTTGTCGAGACACCAGCCCCACATCGGTTAGAGAGGTTAAGTCATGCGCTCGAGCGGTTAGCGTTTTTAACCACTAGACAGCGTGACATATTATTATTGGACAATGATGAACTTAAGACCTATTCAGAAGTAGTGATGGGACCAGACTCTGAGAAATGGCTTGAAGCCATAAGATCCAAATTAGAATCCATGCGAGAGAATCAAGTTTAGAACTTGGTCGATCCACCTGATGGTGTAAAAACTATTGAGTGTAAATGGATTTTTAAGAAAAAGATAGACGTTAATGGAAATGTTCACATCTATAAAGCACGATTGGTGGCGAAAGGTTTCAGGCAGATTCAAGGTGTTGATTATGATGAAACGTTTTTGCCCGTCGCTATGCCAAAGTCTATCCGGATCATCCTAGCAATTGCCGCATTTTATGACTATGAGATATGGCAAATGAATGTCAAGACGGCTTTCCTTAATGGAAACCTAAGTGAGGATGTGTACATGACACAGCCTGAATGTCTTGATGATCCTGAGAATGCTGGAAAAGTTTGCCAGCTGCAAAGGTCCATTTATGGGCTGAAGCAGGCTTCTCGGAGTTGGAACCTTCGTTTTGATGAGGTAGTCAAAGGGTTTGGTTTCATGAAGAACGAATAAGAGCCTTGTGTTTACAAGAAGGCTAGTGAGAGCTCACTTGTGTTTCTGGTCTTATATGTAGATGACATATTATTGATCGAAAATGATATTCTAATGCTAGATACTGTCAACTCTTCGTTGAGAAAGAGTTTCTCAATAAAAGATCTTAGAGAGGCAGCATACATTTTGGGCATAAAGATCTATAGAGATAGATCAAGGAGGCTAATTGGATTAAGCCAAAGTATGCACATTGACAAGGTATTGAAACGGTTCAATATACAGAATTCTAAGAAAGGTTTCCTGCCAATATCACATGGTATTTCTCTCAGCAAGAGTCAGTGCCCTTCGACACCTGATGAACTGGAGAAGATGAGTGTGATCCCGTATGCCTCCGCAATTAGATCCATCATGTATGCCATGCTTTGTACGTGCCTAGATGTATCTTATGCTCTAAGTGTTACGAGCAGATATTAGTCAAACCCAGGTGAAAGTCACTGAGCGGTAGTAAAAAGTATCCTTAAGTATTTGAGAACAACTGAGGATATGTTCCTAGCCTATGGAGGTGAGGAGGAGCACGTTGTAAATAGTTACACCAATGCTAGCTTCTAAACCGACAAGGACGATTCACGATCGCAGTCTGAATTTGTGTTCTGCCTCAATGGAGGTGCAGTGAGTTGGAAGAGTTCCAAGCAAGAAACGGTTGCAGATTCAATGATAGAGGCCGAGTATATTGCAGCTTCGAAAGCTGCGAAGGAGACAGTTTGGATCAGAAAGTTTATTTCTGAGCTGGGTGTTGTCCCTAGTGCGTCCAGTCTAGTGGACCTCTATTGTGATAATAGTGGTGCCATTACGCAAGCTAAGGAGCCTAGGTCGTACCAGAAGTCCAAGCACATATTGCGACGCTTCACCTGATCCGTGAGATTATAGATAGAGGTGATGTGAAGATATGCAAGGTGCACACGGATTTGAACATAGCCAATCCGTTGACGAAGCGTCTCTCACAGTCCAGGCATGAGGCGCACTTGAGCTCTATGGGTATTAGGTACTTGCGTGAGTGAGTCCAGTGTATATGAGAGAAAATATCTTGTCTATGCTAGTGTACATTTGGATAATTGGTTATCTAGTTCTTTGAATAAATATTTTTACATTGATCAGCAAGTTAACGACTTGTTTGTGAGACTCTTTGTGTTATGATGTTATTCTAAACAATCCCTGATCTCATATCGTCATTTGGGACAGTGATGATTTATAGATTAGCACATCTGTTTGTTTGATGATCATGTTTCGTGGATCATAGACATAGAGATATCAAATCAGTGATGTGGACTCATATTAGTGAACATAGAGTTGTTTAGACCCACCTTGAGACACTACTGGGATTATTATTTTAAAAGTGCCATCAGTTATCATTTTAAATAGTGTACCTGCAGAATCCTTAAACCTGAGATCGTCATTGATTTTAGAATGTGTAGTAGCACACTTAGGGGCTTCCAAACGCTATTCCGTAACAGGGTAGCTATAAAGGTTGCTTTCAGGTGTGTCACGAAACATGTCGTGGGATGTGAGCGGTTAAGAAGAAATTTACCCCTCCTACATAACGGGAGAGACGTCTCTGGGCCCCTCGAGGTAGTCGGATTGGAAAGTGCATGGCCATGCTACTATGATCCAAGAGTTGATCATGATTGAATCCACTACTTGATTGAGTGAAGTGTCGAGCTATCAACAAGGGTGGCACGAATCTCGCCTTGAGTTTGACTGATGTCGTGTGGTAAAGGGATTGGTGTGTGAGTATATCAAGGTTCAGAAAGTATGATTTTGACTTTGTATGCTTTCGGGGGTCAATATGTGCTGCTAGGTACCGCTATTGATCTGTGATTCGGAAAGGGTATTCGAGTAGCGGTTGTTTGTATATGAACCTATCAGGTCGCACACTTAAGGGGGTTGGATTTTAAAGCTTGCAAGAATTGGCTCTTGTGCAAGTGGGAGATTGATGGAATTGTGCCCAAGAGAATTCTGGGGGAACCGGAAGTTCTGGCTGAGGGCCAAAAGTTTCGGGTTCTAGAGCATCCAGAAGTTTCGGTTAAATCGGAAGTTCTAGGCCAGCCTCAGTTTCGGTTTTCTGGAGGAGCCAGAAGTTCCGGTTAAACCAGAAGTTCCGGGCCTGCTTGGACGAACCGAAAGTTCCGGTTAGACCAGAAGTTCTGGGTCGAAATAAATTTGATACAGAAGGTTTTTTTTCGGAAGTTCTAATTAGAACCGGAAGTTCCGGTCCAGGCGAACAGATTAGATCTGTTGGGCTTTAATATAGATTAAAGACCCGTGACAGGGCACTATATAAAGAGAGGAGGGGCTAGCACGAAAAGGCTGCTGCTGTTGCTCCTGGTTGAGAACCCTAGCCGCCACCTCTCTTTTCTCCTCGATTGCAAGTGTCGTGATCGATCTCCTCGGATCCCGCGAGTGGTGCTAGCACGCTGGCGCGAGGTGATCCTGTTACCGGACGTGTGGATACCGTGGAGGCACTACTCCAATAGTGGTGCTCATCGTTTTCCTTCCCTGGAGTTCGCCGGATCGTAGGATCGCGTCATCTTCATCACCGGATCGTCGACAAATGAACGGAGCCGAGAGGAGCAGCTCGAGGACGCGCTTCATCGACTCTACTTCCGCTGCATGAGTGTGTCTCGTGGCCCGAGGTAACGATCCATGATCCTATTGCACGCATGGTTCCTAGGATAACGGGGTAAATTTTTGAAATTAAGCGCTAGCGTAGCCTCCCCATAACCCAACAGGTTGGTCATTGGTGAAGGAACTGCAAGTTTTACTTGGAAGAACTCAAGAAGAAGAAGCAAAGTAAGACTTCCACTTCAGGTATAAATGTTATTGAATTTAATCTTGCTACTCGTCCAAGTGATTAATGGGTATTTGATACCGGATCAATGATTCATACTTGCAAATTATATCAGAGACTGAATAGGATAAGGAAGTATGCAAGAGATGAATTGGATGTGGGCGTCGGCAATGGTGCAAGAGTTATTGCGTTGGCCGTCGGCGTTTATTCTTTGTCGCTACCCTCAGGATTAGTTTTAGAATTGAATAATTGTTATTACATTTCTGCCTTGGAGAAAGATGGTTATGAATTCATAATAAAGAACAACTGTTGTTCGATATTTTTGAATGGTATGCTCTATGGTACTTGTCCATTGATGAATAGATTATATATTGTGAATCTTGAGGATATACATGTTTATAACATTAATACGAAGAAGCCTCGGTTTAATGATTTAAATCCCACTTATGTTTGACATTGTCGTCTAGGTCATATAAATGAGAAGCGTATGCAGAAGCTCCATAAAGATGGGCTTCTGGAGTTATTTGATTTTGAATCATTTGATACATGCGAGTCTTATTTACTTGGCAAAATGACTAAGTCACCTTTCACTGGTCAAAGTGAGAGGGCAAATAAATTGTTGGCTCTTGTACATACAGATGTATGTGGACCAATGAGTTCTATGGCCAGAGGTGATTTTCAATACTTTATTACTTTTACCGGCGACTTTAGTAGATTTGGTTACATCTACTTAATGAGACATAAGTCGGAATCATTTGAAAAGTTCAAGGAGTTCCAGAATGAGATACAAAATCATATAGGCAAGACAATTAAATTTCTATGATCGGATCGTGGATGTGAATATTTGAGCCTTGAGTTTATTGATCATCTAAAGCAATGTGAAATTGTTTCACAACTGACTCCGCTGGGCACGCCTCAATGGAAAGGGATGTCCTTCTAGGGATACGCTCTAGAATCTGCTGCTTTCACATTGAACATGGTTCCATCTAAATCTGTTGAGAGGACGCCATATGAGATATAGACTGGGAAGCGTCCCGGTTTGTCTTTTCTAAAGATATGGGGTTGTGAGGCCTATGTAAAACATTTGACTTCTGATAAGCTCACTCCTAAATCTGATAAATGCTTCTTTGTGGGGTATAATAGGAAAACCAAAGGATATTACTTCTTTATAGAAATAGATCGAGAAGGCTAATTAGATTAAGCCAAAGCACGTACATTGACAGGGTATTGAAATGGTTCAATATGTAGGATTCCAAGAAATGTTTCTTGCCAATGTCACATAGTATTAGTCTTAGCAAGAGTCAGTGTCCTTCGATACCTAATGAGCTTGAGAAGATGAGTGTGATCCCGTATGCTTCCGCAATTGGATCCATCATGTATGCCATGCTTTGTACACGCCCTGATGTCTCCTATGCTATAAGTGTTATAAACATATATCAATCAAACCCAGGTGAATATCACTGGACGATAGTAAAGAGTATTCTCAAGTACTTGAGAAGAACTAAGGATATGTTCCTAGTCTACGGAGGTGCGGAGGAGCTCGTTGTAAATGGTTACACCGACGCTAGTTTCCAAACCAACAAGGATGATTCGAGATCGCAATCTAGATTTGTGTTTTGCCTTAATAGAGGCGCAGTGAGTTGAAAAAGTTCTAAGCAAGAAACGGTTGCAGATTCAACAACGGAGACTGAGTATATAGCAGCTTCTGAAGCTACGAAAGAGGCTGTTTAGATCAGAAAATTTGTTTCTCAGCTGGGTGTTGTCCCTAGTACGTCCAGTCCAGTGGACCTCTATTATGATAATAGTGGTGCCATTGCGCAAGCCAAGGAGCCTAGGTCACACCAGAAGTCCAAGCACATACTGTGACGCTATTACCTCATCCGAGAGATCATAGATAGAGGTGATGTAAAGATATGCAAGGTGCACACAGATTTGAACATTGCTGATCCGTTGACGAAGCCTCACTCGCAGCCCAAGCATGAGCGCACTTGAGCTCTATGGGTATTAGATACTTGTGTGATAGAGTCTAGTGTATGTGAGAAAAGGAGTCTTGTTTATGCTGATGTATTTTGAAAAATTGGTTATTTTGTTCTTTGAATAATTATGTTTTACATTGATCAGCAAGTATGTGACTTGTTTGTGAAACTCTTTATTTTATAATGATATTATTCTAAACGATCGTTAATCTCATATCATTATGTGGGACAATGATGATTTATAGATTAGTACATTTGACTGATCGATGATCATGTTTCACGGATCATAGATATAGAGATATCAAATCAGTGATGTGGACACATGTTAGAGAATATGGTGTTGGATAGACCTACCTTGAGATACTGCTAAAATTGTTATTCTTGATGTGTCATCAGTTGTCATCTCAAATGATGTACCTGCAGAATCCTTTGACTTGTGATTGTCATTGATTCCAGAATATGTAGTCACACACTTAGGGGCTTTCAAACGCTATTCTGTAACTGGGTAGTTATAAAGGTTGCTTTCGGGTATGTTATGAAACATATCTTGGGATGTGAGCGATCAAGATGAAATTTACCCCTCCTAAATAACAGAAGAGATGTCTCTGGGCCTCTCGAGATAGTTGGATTGGGAAAGTGCATGGCCATGCCACTATGATTAAAGAGTTAATCATGATTAATCCACTACTTGATCGAGTGAAGTGTCGAGCTATCACAAGGGTGGCACGAATCTCGCCTTGGGCTTGACTGATGTTGTGTGGTAAAGGGATTAGTGCGTGGGTATATCAAAGTTCAGTTGATATGATCTTTTGTATGTATTCGGGGGTCAATATATACTGCTAGGTACCGTTATTGACTAGTGATCCGGAAATGGTTTTCGGATAGCGATCATTTATATATGAATCTATCGCGTCACACGTTTAAGGGGATGTGATTTAAAGCTTGCAAGAATTTACTCTTGTATAAGTGGGAGATTGATTTGAATTTAGACATATATTTATTCTGTATCTAACAAGTGTAATATAAATACTGCATTTTTCTCCTGTCATGCATTATCCTCGTTTCCATACAATTGGATTTAGACTATAAACTCTTAGTTTGTTGCCAGCCATTAAATTCCTTATATTTGATATTGCAACTTTTGGCAGTGCTTAAAACTCTTGAGCATGCTATGTCAGGTCCGCTAATACAAGCAGCTGCTAAGCAGGGAATGACGCGTGCAGAGCTGCTACAGTTTTGGGACAACTTGTTTGTTGCAAGTTTCTGGGTGGTTCCTCAATATCTTGGTCTTGGTTGATTTTGAGAAAATGTCTCCCAAGACAGTCTTTTGGATCTTTTTAAGTGACGGCACCTGGTACAAAATTTCCATAGGCAAGTATACTGAATCTTTTAAAGTGACGGCACCTGGTACCCGTGCAAGAGCATAACACCATACAAGTATACTGAATCTTTTGTATCACATTCTAGAAATAATTGTTTTGTTCTTAATTTTTGTTTCGTCATGGCATACCTTTCTGTAGTGGGTGTTACAGAAATACAAAGTGTTCATTGGTTGTGGCGAATGGCACTTAGATGAAATACATGTTTAGACCACAAACTTATAAATATACACTATCAGACTTTTTTGATTCAGGTGTCAGTGTATGTCTCATTGTTTGCAAGTGTTCTTTAGATCTTTCCATGCTAGTGCTGGTTCTAGCCTGTATTCGTGCATGGTTTTTCAGTGGATTGGATCGAGAATTTTACAGAAGAAGTTGCCTCATTTGTCACTGATACTTGATATGCCTTTTCGCTCTTCTGCCTGCAAAATTTCGACATGTAAAGATGGCCAATTGATGTCATTTGTTGTCAATGTCAAGTACTTACTGTATCACCGCAGCGATTGCTAGCACCTGCTCCGTCGCTGGCTCCATCTCCTTCTCCGGCGTGCCACGGTGCCGGACATCTCCGTCAGCTGGACCCACGGCAGCCTCTGGCTGAACGCCTGCCGCTCTGTTATGCTTCGTCGCCGGCGATCGGTGTTTAGCCGGAGATTGGAATAACAACCAGAGAAAACATGAGAAAGGGGAAAGAGAGTTGGTAGATTTCTGTTTTTTTCTCGTCGTTTTTGCTACAGTGTATGCTCTCTCTCTCTTACACTTCTTTGTCTGTTCAGTCTCTCTCTCTTACACTTCTCTGTCTGTTCAGTGGCCCTTGCTCAGCCCGCACCGCCTAATAACGCTTACACAAAACTCAATTACGCCTTCACAACATGATTACATCTTTTGAACCACTTCTGTTTCCCGCGCCACCATTTCATCGTGTGGCACACCTGCCTGTGTGACACGCTCCTCCGTCGCGAGCTTAGGCGCCACTATTACCCTCAGCGCGGAGAGCATAATCCTTGGGAGCTGCGAGCGCTGCTGCTATCTCGGGTGTGGACACGACGTCGGTGACGCCATGCGTGGCCACAGCCTCCCTTGCCGACTTCTTATCGGGCGGCGGCGAGACAAGCAGCACCATGGTCAGTGGTCACCCCGGCAGCGGGGAGCGCGAGGGCAATCAGCGGCAAGCCGTGGGCGCTGCAGGTGGGAAGAGACGCAAGACATACAAAGTCCTCATCCGGCAAGCTTGCGCTGGCGACGACGACGACGAGGTCAGCGTGCGTCATGGCAGCCGTCTTGGTGGTCGCCGAGGAGTAGAACATGAAAGCTACATCCCATGGGCATGACCACTCCATCGCCACCTCAGGGCCTCAGCACTTAAGGGAGGCCAATGCCGTCCATAAACTTTAGGTCCGGCCCTAAGAGGAGCGGACAGTGCAACCGTCTCGGGTCCCCAAATCTGAAAGGCTTCCGTATATGATATATATGTACACGTATACGGTACACTCCTCGTTTTATAGGCTCTCAGTCTCTCACAAGTCAGCGTCTCGGCGATCTCTCGTCTTCATCGACATAGTGTGGTAGTGGCCAGTGGCTACTTGAGTCTTGATATCTGTGAGATCATATGTATGATCATTGATATGTGATGAATAAATTAGTTCGATGTTGATATGTGTTGAATAAATTGGTTTTGATTGGTTTGAGTGGTCGGGCATTTTGGCTGAGTTGTCAAGCACTCTTGTCGGGCACTAGAAGTTAGCACTCGGGCACTCAGCACATAGCACTCGAGAAAATTCAGCCCTCGAGAGATTTCAACGCCCAAGAATTTCAGTCTCGGGATTTTGGATCACTCAGATTTTTTATGTTCGAGTTGGATCATATGCTTTAAATTGTTTATTCAATAAATATACTTTGTTTATGATTGATTAGACTGATTGAGTCAAGTTAAAAAGAACTTGCGCTTAGGAAAATGGTTTCTTGGTTTATTCATGTGCAGGCATTGCTTAAGGGCGAGTCATGGTCGATGACAGGATCGGAGCTAGGCTTGGGAAGGACCTAAGGTTCAGAACGATCAAGGATATCATGCAGGACGTTTGGGCTAGAGGATGTGACACGTGAAGATGAGGTTTCTATATGGCGTACATGGGATGTGTACGAATATAGAAAGAGGTTTCCATATGGTGTATGTGGGATGCATGCGGAAATGGAAAGGAGGAAAATTCGAAAGAAGTTGAGATTTAAGAATTCGTAAGAGACATAGATTCCTAGTTGGATTAGGATTCTAAAAATTGTTAATTTCATAGCTCAAGGTGACTGCCATGAGGGATTATAAATGGACTAGAGGGGAGAGCAGAAATAATACATCGAAGAAGAGAGAAAAATTAGGATTTAGCCTTTTGCTCTTTCATCTAGGGCTTTGTTCGTGATTTGATGAGGGGTGCTTTGGATGCACCTTGTAAAAACTCTTATGCAATAAAGATTCATCTTCAAGCATCGAGGAGTATGGTATCGTGTTCTTTCTTCTTAATGTTCATTGGTTTGCATCGTTTTGACTTATTATGTGATTTCGCTTTTACTTGTGATTTAATTCAAATTGATTCATCCAAAACCTTGCTAGGATATTGAGAAATAGATCTAAAAATTTTCATTGGTTAATTTCTCGTATTTTAGGAGTAATTAAGGTTTTAATTTTTGGATTGGATCTGTTATGTTTTTACGCTGCTGCAATTACCGAGGATCATAACTTTTGATTGGGAAATCATATTTGAGTGAAACCACTCGAGAAAGTTTCGTATTGAAGACTAGTTTATTGTGTTAAAATTTTAGATCAATCCGAGTTACAGTTTGAAAGTTACGCTCGTTTTACCATTGCTTAGTCAGGCTGTTTTCAGCTCTCAGAAATCTCTTGAGAAATTTGCTGAGTCCTCGAGAAAGCCCTCGGGAAATTTGAGAACTCTTCTGGAAATTTTTTGAGTCCTCGGGAATTTCAGTTTGGTCGGGATTTTTACTGATTGGTCAGGAATTAGCTATCTGGTTTTGTTTTTGGGTTATTTTTAGGGTACTGCAACCATTCACCCTCCTCTAGTTACTGTGGTTAGTGTATTTCGATCTTATAATTGGTATCAGAGCTTGGTTTCTATTTTATTTTGATCTTAATTGATTTAAATAATCACCATGGCATCCGAGAGGTTTTCAACTAAGCCGTATATTTTTGATGGAATTGATTTTTAGTTTTGAAAAACAAAGATGGAGGCTTATATCATGTCATAGGGTTTTGATATTTGGGAAAATGTTTCTAAACCATATGATCCACCTTCTAATAATCAAGTTAATAACACAAATAAGGCTGCTTTTGAAACAAATTACAAAGCTCAAAACTTGATTATCAATGGTATTGGGCGTTCTGATTTTGATCGTATTTCTTATTTTTCTTCTGCGCATGAGATGTGGAATGCTCTTTGTGCCTATCATCAAGGTTCATCCACAATCAAGGAAGTACGTAAAGACGTGTACAAGAAAGAGTACATGAAATTTGAGATGAAACCTGGTGAGACCTTGGATGAATATTTTGCTCGCTTTAACAAAATTCTTAGCAATCTTCGTTCAGTTGATTCTTCTTATGCTGCTAATTATATTGATTCTGAAATTGCTAGACATTTGCTTAGTGGACTTGATATGTCGGTTTGAGAGATAAAAGTTACTTCAATTCAAAAGTCCGTGGATATGACTACTCTTACATTGGACACTCTTTATTCGAGATTGAAAACTCATAAATTGAATGTATTTTCACGCAAGATCTCTCCTAAATCAATGGCTTTGATTTCTTCACCTTCTAATAAGTCTTCTTCTTTTGTATCATCTTTGAGTGTTTCTTTATCAACTTTAAATGTCTTGTCTGATGAACAATTTGAGCAGTTTGTAGAGAAAGACTTGGCGTTGCTTTCTAATAAAGTGACTAAAGCTTTGAACAATATAAGAAACAGAAGAAGCGGCAGTCCTGTTCGATGCTTTGAATGTGGTGATGCCAACCATATTCGTTCTAACTATCCTAAGTTTAAGAAATCTATAGAGGAAGACAAGTAGAACAGTAAGCGCCCATTCGAAGAAGGTAAGATGAAGAACCGTAACTATAAGAAGATGGTGCATCGAGTCCTTGCTGTCCTCGATCAAGTTGACATGAGCGATGTGGACTCAATGAGCGATAAAAGTGAAGATGAAGGCAAAGGCAAAAAGAATAATCTCACTGAAATATGTTTTATGGCACGTGACATGGTAGGCTCCAGCGAGGATGAACTTTTTAGCGATGAAAATAAGGTAAAACCCACTTGTGATGATTTAGCTTGTGCTGTTGTTCGTCATGATAATAAATTAAGAAAATACAATAAGAAAGCTAAGAAATATGAACTTGTTGTTGAATCACTCAATTTTAAAATTAATAGGCTCAAGTCTTTTATTCCTGATGATAATTTATGCAAATAATGTGAAGCTTTATAATCTAAAATTATTACTTTAAGGGATGTTCATGCCTTTACTCTTCATAAGCTCAATGATAAAATTGTCAAGAATTAATCTTGTTTTACTATTGGTACTACCATGCTTTCTCGAGTTGTTGATAAACAGTTTGTTACCAAGAACTACTTGAAAAAGATGAATGTTGCTTTTGATGGAATTGTGCCCAAGAAAATTCTGGGGGAACCGGAAGTTCCGGCTGTAGCCGGAAGTTCAGGGTTCTAGAGCATCCGGAAGTTCTGGTAGGACCAGAAGTTCCGGGCTAGCCCTAGTATTTGATTTTCTGGATGAATCGGAAGTTCCGGCTATAGTCGGAAGTTCCGGGTCGAGAATTAATTCGATACAGAAGGTCATTTTCAGAAGTTTCGGCTGTAGCCGGAAGTTCCGAGGTTCGGAAGTTCCGGCTATAAGTTCTGGGTCAGGCGAACAGATTAGATCTGTTGGGCTTTAATACAGATTAAAGGCCCACGATGGGATACTATATAAAGAGAGGTGGGGCAAGCACGAAAAGGCTGCTGGTTATTGCTGCTATTGCTCCTGGTTGAGAGCCATAGCCGCCGCCTCTCTTCTTTCCTCGATTGCAAGGGTTGTGATCGATCTCTCTCCTGATCTCGCGAGTGGTGCTAGCAATCTGGTGCGAGGTGATCCTGTCCCCGGACGTGTGGATACCGTAGAGGCACTGCTTAAATAGCGGTGCTCGTCTTCTTCGAGTGGAGATCACCGGATCGCATAATCTCCATCACTGGATCACCGACGAATGGACGGAGTTGAGCAAGGATGCGCTTCCCCAATATCTTCTTCTGCTGTACTAGCGCGTCTTGCGTTAGAAGGTAACGATCCATGATCCCATTACACGCATAGTTCCTGGGCTAACGGGGTAAATTTTTAAAATTAAGCGCTAGCGTAGCCTCCCCATAACCCAACAGTGGTATCAGAAACCCCACCTTGATGAACCAACGGATAGTACACCAATTGCTGAAAGGTGGGCTTATGAGAAGCACGCCAGTGATTCAATTGATGTCAGCTGTCTCATGCTTGCCTGCATGTCTTCTGAGCTTCAGAAGCAATATGAGGACAGGGATGCCTACGATATGATCGTAGGGCTAAAGGGCATGTTTGAGAACCAAGTACGGACTGAGAGGTATAATGTCTCAAAGTCCTTGTTGGCATGCAGGTTGGCGAAAGACAGTCCAGTGAGTCCTCATGTGATCAAGATGATTGGTTACGTTGAGAACATAGAGAAGCTTGGCTCTAAACTTGATAAAGATTTGGCCACAGATGTGATTCTTTAGTCGCTCCCTGCGAGCTTCGAGTCGTTCATCATGAATTATCATATGAATGGCATGAAGAAAATCTTGGCTGAATTGCATCGGATGCTCAAGACAACCGAGGAAAGCCTTAAGAAAAATCCTAGTCATGTGATGATGGTTCAAAAGGAAAGTAAGAAGAGAAAGCGTAAGGGAAAGGCTAAAGCTCCAGATGCGATTTCGAGCTCTAAGTCTAATTCGGCTGGAAAGTCTAAGTCGAGCCCTGCTAGCTCTGACACTTGCCACCACTGCCATAAGCCTGGCCATTGCGGAGGAATTGCAAGTTGTATATGGAAGAACAAAAGAAAAAGAAGGGAAGTGCGACTTCTGCTTCAGGTATAAATGTTATTGAAGTTTATCTTGCTACTCGTCCAAGTGATTCATGGGTATTTGATACCGGATCAATGATTCACACTTGCAAATCGTTGCAGGGGCTGAAAAGGACTAGGAAGTGCAAAAGAGGTGAATTGGATGTTCGCGTCGGCAATGGTGCAAAAGTTGATGCGTTGGCTGTCGGCGTTTATTCTTTGTCACTACCTCAGGATTAGTTTTGGAGTTAAATAATTGTTATTTTATTTTTGCCTTGGACAGAAACATTATCTCTTTGTCATGTTTAGAGGAAGATAGTTTTGAATTTGTAATAAAGAACAAGTGTTGTTCGATATTTTCGAATGGTATGCTCTATGGTGTTTGTCCATTGTCAAATGGCTTATATATTCTGAATCTCGAGGATACACATGTCTATAACATTAATACGAAGAAACTTCGACTCAATGATTTGAATCCTACCTATGTCTGGCAATGTCGTCTGGGTCATATAAATGAGAAGCACATGTAGAAGCTCCATAAAGATGGGCTTTTAGAGTCATTTGATTTTGAATCGTTTGACACATATGAGTCTTGTTTACTTGGCAAGATGACTAAAACACCTTTCACTGGTCAAAGTGAGAGGGCAAATAAACTGTTGGCCATTGTACATACTGATGTATGTGGACTAATGAGTTCTACAGCCAGAGGTAGATTCCAGTACTTCATAACTTTTATCGATGATTTTAGTAGATATGGTTATGTCTACTTAATGAAGCATAAGTCGGAATCCTTTGAAAAGTTCAAGGAGTTCTAGAATAAGGTACAAAATCATACTGGCAAGACAATCAAATTTCTGCAATCGGATCGTGGAGGTGAATATTTGAGCTATGAGTTTAATGATCATCTGAAGCAGTGTGGAATTGTTCCATAGCTGACTCCACCTGGTACACCTCAGTGGAATGGGGTGTCCGAGCGGAGGAACCGAACTTTGTTGGACATGGTCCGATCGATGATGAGTTAAACTGATCTTCCATTGTCTTTCTGGGGATTTGCTTTAGAAACTGCTGCTTTCACACTAAACAGAGTTCCATCTAAATCTGTGGAGAGGACGCCATATGAGATATGGACTGGGAAGCATCCCGGGTTGTCTTTTCTAAAGATCTGGAGTTGTGAGGCCTATGTAAAGCGTTTGACGTCTGATAAGCTCACTCAAAAAATTTGATAAATGCTTCTTTGTGGGGTATCCTAGGGAAACCAAAGGATATTACTTCTATAACCGAGAAGAAGGCAAAGTGTTTGTCGCTCGGAATGGTGTTTTTCTTGAGAAAGAGTTTCTCTCAAAAGGGTTTCTCTTGAAAGGGGTTAGTGGGAGCACGGTGCAACTCGAAGAGATTCGAAAACCACTAGAAAGTGTTTCAGCTCCTACTGAACCGCCACTCGACATGCAAGATGTTGCAGAGTCTGTTGTCGAGACACCAGCCCCACATCGGTCGGAGAGGTTGAGTCGTGTGCCC
>KE372653.1:455547-467623 GCA_000418225.1 Zizania latifolia
GTTTATGTATTTGATTTATGTCACGTATCGTTCATCTGGATGAAATATGTCCTGATTTGTTTTAGTATTATGATTTATTATGGCTTTGCGACTGTCTTGGTTCGGTCCAATCTTACGGTCATAGTGAAGAGTAATATGAATACCGATCAGGTATACTGCAACCAGATTCTATCGGAGTATAAGCCGATAGGTTATCTCTCTATGTTTTATCGGCATTGGCGTCAAAATCGAGCGGTCCATATCGGCCTAGCGTTATTACGTCCTGCTTTTATGTCTCGATATTGGTTCCAATACTAGTTGGTTTTACGGGTCAGATAGTCCAGGCCGATAACTTTATCCTGATAGGTTACGCGGTAAATCTGCTCTTCATGATATGTCACGTCATATAATTTCTACTATGTCATCATTTAATGCTTTGGTGTACGCTAAGACCGTCGGCTCGATAGCCGATAGGCGTTACTGCTTATATTTTTTGTTTATCTCATCAGTTGCAGGATCAAACTGATTGGCACGCTATGAACCGCAAATTTAGGACCTGCACTAGAGCTAAGCAGATCTCTCAGGCCACGCGTGTGACCAAAAACTTCACCAACAACTCCCGAGAGCACTTAGAACAATTAGAAGAGATAATAGTATTGAATTTAAGAATTCATCCTTTGAGTACTTTTGTGCTAAAAAAGGCATTGAACATTAGTTTTCTTCACTAAGAGTTCCATAACAGAATAGTGTTGTTGAAAGAAAGAATAGAACTTTGGTTGAGATGGCTAGGACTATGCTTGATAAACATCAGACTCCTAAGAAATTTTGGGCTGAAGCAATTTCTGCAGCTTGCTATATTTCAAACAGAGTTTTCTTATGATCAAAGCTGTGCAAAACTTCTTATGAGCTTTGTTTTGGTCATAGACCTAGTATTTCTCACTTGAGAGTTTTTGGGTGCAAATGCTTTGCGTTGAAATATGGAAATTTGGATAAATTTGAAGCAAGATCTCAGGATAGTATTTTTCTTAGTTACCTTGCTCATTCTCGAGAATATTGTGATAACACAAGTGCTATAAATATTACTAAGAACATAGTGCAATATTCTAGAACAAAGCGTATTGATATTCAATATTATTTTCTTAAAGATCATGTGGAGAAAGGTGATGTTGTGCTTCTTTTTGTTGATACTGAGTTATAATTGGTAGACATTTTTACTAAACCTTTGGATTCTTCTTGCTTTGCTTTTCTTCGAGGGGAATTGGGTGTTGTTTATCTAATGGGTTTGTTTTGAGGGGGAGTTTGCTTTTTCATTTATATCATAATGCATTTATATTTATCTTTGTGCATTTCAACATGAAAAAAAAGAAGAAAACATGGAGCTTTGATTTTTACCTATGAATTGCACTTTGAAGAGCATTAAGCGTTGTTTTAGTTTTGTGGACGCGGCTGAATTGTGTGTGATGTATTTCTCTTGAATTGGTCCAAGTGAAAGCCAACAATATAAATCATTGAAATCATTCAATCTTAAGGAGTTTTATTTATCATTCTTTAAAAAACTTTGGAGGGGAAAAACTGGTGCTTGTGCTTGTGCTTTCAAAAATCAAAAATTTCTTCATGTTTTTAATGATGTTGCCAATGTGTTCATCAAGAGGAAGATTGTGAGATCATGTGTATGATCATTGATATATGATGAATAGATTGGTTTGATGTTGATATGTGATGAATAAATTAGTTTTGATTGGTTTGAGTATGTCGCTGCGTAAGTACAACAGTCCTCGATGGGGTTACCCACAAAGGTGTTTTGGTTAGTTGTGTGGGGATCTCTGTGTTCGGAATTGGATGGTTGCCTCTAAGAATACAAGATAGAAGGTTTTAGACAGGTTTGGGCCTCCCGGAGGATAATAACCCTAGTTCTGTGTGTCGGAGTATGAGCTAAAGAACATGAAAACGGTCTTAAGCTTGTGTGCATGCGCGTGTATGAACAGCGTAGCCTCTAAGAGGTACCCTCGATCCCTTTATATACTGCAGGGATCGGGGGGTTACCGTTTAGGCCTTAATAGCCCCATTAATCCCTTTTACAACGGTTTAAAACACTAGGGATTGTGGGCTAATAAGTATAGCATTATTCGCCATATTAATTTGACTGTTACGTCTTAGAGTTTATGGTCATTGATGGTGCAGACCGACCATTGGACTGGCCTCTCGAGTCTTAGAGGTTGGGGTGTCCTCCTGAGTCCTAGCGGTCGGGGGGTCCTCCCGAGTGCCGGACTCAGAACTCCTCCCTTCGACTGACTTCTTCTGGGATGCACGTCGGTCCGACCCCTTCCAAGACGTCTTTAAGGTTTCGTCTTCCTGACTCCATGCTCCATTCGATCATCATAAATGCTCTTAGAAAGTACCCCGGGGTCATATCCCTAACAGAGTGGTCGAGCACTTTGGTCGAGTTATTGAGCACTCTTGTCGGGCACTCAGCACTTAGCACTCGAAGAAATTCAGCACTTAGCCTCGAGAGAACTCAGACCTTAAGAGAATTCAGTACCCGAGAAATTTCAGCACTCGGGATATTAGATCACTCGGATTTTTTATGTTCGAGTTGGATCATGTGCTTTAAATTGTTTATTCAATAAATACACCTTGTTTATGATTGATTAGACTGATTGAGTCAAGTTAGAGATAACTTGTGCTCGAGAAAAGGGTTCTTGGTTTGTTCATGTGCAGGCATTGCTTGAGGATGAGTTGTGGTCGATGACGGGATAGGATCTAGGCTCAGGGAGGAGCTGAGGTTCAGAACGGTTGAGGATGTCATACGGGACGTTCGGGCTAGAGGATGCGGCATGTGAAGATAAAGTTTTCATATGGTGTACGTTGGATGTGTGCGAATATGGAAAGAGAGGTTTCCATATGGTAAGAAAGAAGACGGGACAATGGCGGATGTACGTCGACTACACCGACCTAAACAGACACTGCCCGAAAGATCCCTTTGGGCTACCTCGGATAGACCAAGCTGTTGACTCGATGGCAGGATGCTCCCTCCTGTGCTTCCTCGATTGCTACTCCGGCTACCACTAGATCAATATTAAAGAAGAAGACCAGAAGAAAACATCATTCACCACACCTTTCGGGGCATACTGCTACATAACCATGCCCTTCGGCCTCAAGAACGCAGGGGCAACTTACCAGCGAGCCATCTAGTGATGCCTTTCGAAGCAGATAGGCCGTAACGTCGATGCATACATCGATGACATGGTCATAAAGTCTAGAGAAGAAGATAACCTCATCAGCGACATCACCGAGACATTCACTAACCTACGAAAATTTCATTGGAAGCTTAACCCCAAGAAGTGTGTCTTCGGGGTACCATCCGGACAACTACTCAGGTTCATCGTCAGCAACCGGGGCATTGAGGCCAACCTCGACAAAATAACGGCGATAATGAAGATGGACAAACCCAACAATGCTAAAAAGGTCCAGAAGCTCATCGATTGCATCACGGCCCTTAGGAGATTTATCTCCCACCTAGGGGAAATAGGAACTCCCTTCTTCAAGTTATTAAAGAAAGATGTTAATTTCCAATGGACAATCGAGGCTGACGAGGCGTTCACCGCGTTGAAGAAATTCTTGACCACGCCGCCGATCCGCACGGCTCCAAATCCAGAAGAGGTCCTCCTCCTCTACATCGCCGCTACGATCAATGTCATCAGCACGGTCATAGTAGTTTAGCGATCCGAAGAAGGACATGTTTTCCCAGTCCAAAGGTCGGTATATTTCATATCAGAAGTCCTCGATCCATCAAAAGCAAGGTATCCTCAAGTACAAAAGCTCCTTTACGTCGTCCTGCTCACCGCTTGAAAGCTAAAGCATTACTTCTAAGCCCATAAGATCATGGTCATGACAGAATACCCACTAGGCGACATACTCCATAATCGAGACTCAACAGGACGAATCGTCAAATGGGCCATCGAGATGGGAGAATACACGATGGAGTTCCACTCTCATACCGATATAAAGTCTCAAGCCCTAGCCGACTTCGTCACCGAGTAGACTGAAATACAGCTACCCCCGAGCTAAGAAGAAAAAGAATAATGGATAATGTACTTCGATGGCTCCCTCAGCATAGACGGCGCTGGTGCTGGAATCCTCCTTATTTCCCCAAAAGGAGAAGAGCTGCGCTACGTACTACAGCTGCTGTTTAAAGCCTCAAACAATGCGGTGGAATACAAAGCCCTGCTACACGGCCTCTGGATATCTGTATCCCTCGGGGTAAAGCGGCTTAAGGTCTATGGAGACTCCAAGCTGGCTATTTGCTAGGTCAACAAAGACTGGTCTTGTACCAATGATAAGATAGACGCCTACTGCGCTGAGGTACGGAAGCTCGAAGACAAGTTCCTAGGCCTAAAATTCCATCACATTCCCCGTGACGATAATTCGGTGGCAGACACCCTAGCCTGCCTCAGTTCCTCTCCGGCGATGGTCCCCAAGGTCATATTTGTCTAAGAGCTCATCAAACCATCAATCCAGGACGATGCAAACCAAAGTACTAGCTCATCAGCAATCGTCGCCATGCTCGACGATGCCAATGACTGGTGGCAGCCCTTTATCGACCAAATCCTGAAAGGCACAATACCAGAAGACAAGACCCTAGCCGAACGGCTAACAAGACGAAGTAAGTAGTAGTGATCATCGGGGATAAACTATATAAGCGCGTAGCTTCAACAACGGTTCTTTAAAAGTGCATCTCACCGACCGAGAGCCTCCAAATCCTCAATGAAGTTCACGTAAGGACATGCGACAATCATGCTGGGGCGAGGACCTTGGTTGGAAAGGCCTTCCAATTGGGCTTCTATTGGCCAATAGCCAATAGCAACGCCAAAGAATTGGTCAAAAAGTGCACAGGCTGCCAATTTTTTGCCAAACAATGTCACCTCCCAGCTCAAGCCCTTCAAACAACCCGCCAACTTGGCCCTTCGCTTGCTGGGGGCTTGACATGGTAGGACCATTTCAAAAGGCTCCCCAGGGCATCAACTGGTTCTCGGTAGCTATCGATAAGTTTACCAAGTGGATAGAAGTCATATCCCTAAAGAATTGCATGGTCAAGAAAGCAGCATAATTCATCGAATGAATCACTTACCGATTTGACATCCCAAACCAAATAATAACCGACCTCGGGACTCAGTTCACAGCAAATGATTTCTAGAATTTTTGCGAGGAATGACTGATCAAGGACAAGTATGCGTCGGTTGCCCATCCTCGGGCCAATGGACAGTGCGAGCGCGCTAACGGGATGATCCTATAAGGTTTAAAAGCCTAAATCTTCGATCCTTTGTAGAAATATGCCGGTAAGTGGTTTCAAGAATTACCAGCAGTACTCTAGGGGCTCCGCACGCAACCGAACCAAGGCACAGGGCAAACACCCTTCTTCCTGGTCTACAGCCCTAAAGCAATCCCACCAAGTGATATGCTACACAACTCCCCTTGAGTTCAATATTATGATGAGGGAACCACAGAACAGACAAGGGCTGAAGACATCAACTCCATCGAAGAGGCCCAGATAGCGGCCACAATCCAGTCAGATCGGTACCAACAAACCATTTGATGATACCATGACCGCAACATGCAAAACAAAAGCTTCAAAGTAGGTGACTTGGTACTTCGCCGAGTACAATCAACCGTCGGGATGCACTAGCTCTCTGCTCCCTAGGAAGGACCCTTTATTATCTCTGAAGTAACAAGACCAGGGGCGTACAGACTAACGCAAGAAGATGGGCAAGTAGTACCGAACTCCTAGAACATCGAGCACCTTCATCGGTTTTATGTTTAACAATATTTCGTTAATAATCTTCTTCGATGATGCATGTCCATGCACTCGTCGGCCCTGGGACACCGCTTTCTTCATCGACACTGCCGACTACTTCCCCCGGACATGCATCTGGGTCGGGAAGGGGATAGCCCTTGGGCTGTACACCCGCAGTCGAGCATCACTTTCGCCGACCTTGCTGACTACTTCCTCCCCAGGCATACAACTAGGCTAGGAAGGGGTCAGCCTTCGAGCTGTACACCCATAGTCAATTACATTCCCCTCCGCGTTGGGTACCAGATGGCCACCGTGCATGCAACCGGTTTCGGGGAGAGGGTCGACTCCTTAGTCATACACCCGCAATCGCGCACCTTGAAGAACTCGCCGACCCATGCTGATTACATCCCCCTCCGTGTTGGGCGCCCGATGGTTATCATGCATGCAACCGGACCCGAGAGAGGGTTGACTCCTTAGTTGCACACCCGCAACCGCGCATCTTTGAAGAACTCGCCGGCCATTATAGACTACATCCCCCTCTGAGTTGGGTAGCATATCGCCACCATACACACAATCAAACCCGGGAGAGGGTCAGCTACTTAGCTGTACACCCACAGTCTCGCATCTTCATCAACTCTGCCAACACCATGTGGGTGGTAAACAAACACACAACAAAATGTTACACAATGAATAAAGAAAATTCAAAGACTCCTTTATTTCTTCAAGACTAATTCTTTAAAGGAGCAAGATTACTTCAAAGAAGGGGACGCAACAACAAGTACACTACTTCAAAGAATGGGACGGAACCTCCTTCAGAACAAAAATGCCCCGGTGGCAAGAGATAGCATTCTGCGAAGCAAAAGCGATGGCTATAAGAACCAAGGTTCTCACAGTAACTCTATCCACTGTAGCATCAACCTGTCACGACCGCCATGAGTATCGAGGATCCTGGGGACCTCTACCGTGGCAGCAGCGACTCCGCGCAATCCTCACCTTCACTAGAGGAGATCATCACCGACCCTAAGAGACCAGCCCAAAGGGAGAGTAGTATTTGCCCGACCTCGGTGGTGGGGTCAGATACCTTCCTAGGATGCCTACGACGGTGGACGTCTCTAGCTCTTTCCATAGGATCAAGCCTCTACCTTAGTATCCGAACATCGAGACAGGCGGCACAAGAGCGCTAGATGGTAGCATGTTAGTAGAAAGATCTACGCCGCCAAAAGGTCTTAGGAAGGATATAACATACTGCTATGACGACGAAGCCAAGAGTCATGCACTACATGAGTAAAGATAAAACAAACTCATACAAGGATCAACATACTAGATGAACCTGATGGTTTGAGATCAGAGCAGCCAATTCAGCAGTCAAGCCAGCACATCACGAATCCATAGAGCAGCAAGCGTTATCAACAATCTCTCCCTTGCAGGTGTGAAGAAGAAGAAGTCTCAAGACAGAAGAGAAAGAGTCAAGAGGACCCGTTGCAACACTTAGATGGGGAGGGGGCATCGATTTAAATAGAGGCATTCCCCCAACCACCAGCACAGCGAACGCCTCTTTGACCGTTGGGCACTTTATGATGGAGAAGGCGAAGCGGTTCTTGCCACATTATCTCCACCAGTGCATGCGACACGTGACTCTATCAGAAGCAGGACGTATTTTTAGCTTTTCTGCCTACCATGCGATGACCATGGATGGGAGAAGGAATAATGAATCAGCATTTTTTGGCGCAACAGATGAAGTCCGCAATGGTTCAGACCCTTTGCGCTAGTGGGTCCCACACTTGGGGGCTCACGCGCGCTCGAATATCTTCATGCTCGGGGGCTCACACTCTTGAGGACTCCCGTGCTCAGGGGCTCACCCAACCCGAAGTATAGGTTCCCAAGGACTAAATATCCTCGAGAGCTCACAAGCTCAACAGGCCTCTCATGGGCATCTAGATGCATGAGAGGCCTGAACAACAGAACATCAATGTACTCAAAGACTCAAGATTAATTTCTTTCTAGTTCATCATAAGTTCAAGACTTCAAGCACGACCTCTTTTAGTAAGGTCTTAATGACGACAGAAGATAGGGTTATAAAGTAGAGGATTATTATTTGCAGGATATTCTTGGACCCTTGAGTAAAATGTTCCATTTAACTCGAGGCTCGGGGGCTACACCGTGTGGGTGCACCTATGCGGTGCACCTCACATGAAAGAAGGCAAACAAAGGCTTTTTCATGGACATTAAAGTTTGACAAAGATGTTGAAGTTTTAGATGAAAGGAGAGTTTCTCCCAGGTTGTTTTTGCCGAAGATTTCTTCAACCAAGCTAAGAAGAGCTCGGGGGCTGCTGTCGGGGATGTGACCCCTAGGTGCCTCACAGTTGGGCTTATCAGACCGAACCAAGGGCAGGCCAAGACCAACATTGACTGTCTGATATGCCCGATAAACAGGGGTTTGATTATGATAAGGAAAGTTAAGTCCTTATCGGGTAGTTAAGCTCCGAATATGTTATCTAGAGATTTATTTATACCGGAATCCTTGTAATTAGGGATTTAGTACCCGAGTTTGGTAGGAAATCTAAGTCCTATTCAGGATAGAGTCCTGGGATTGTTAGGCTCACCTCCTGAGTATATAAAAGGGGCAAGACCCTCCTAGAGGCAACTCATCATCAAGCTTTAGCATATTTTTCTTGTTTTCGACGCCCAAGCCTTGATAGCTTAATTACGTCGTATTGTAAGATCCACCATCATAGTACACATCAAAACACTGGACATAGGGTTATTATCCTCCGGGAGGCCTGAACAAGTATAAACCTTGGCTCTTGTATTCTAGAGTCGATCATTAGGTTCGAAGGCGTTGTGCTTCTCTTACACACATCTAATCACCACCTCGGGTACCTCCATGGGTGGACTGATCGGTGATTCACCGATAGAACCCGTATTTGAGTGAAACTACATAGAAAAGTTTTCTATTGAAGTCTAGTTTATTGTGTTAAAATTGTAGATCAATCCGAGTTACGGTTTTGAAGTAACGCTCATTTTTCTGTTCCTTGGTCAGGCTGTTTTCAGCTCTCGGAAAGCTCTCGGGAAATTTGCCGACCCTTCGAGAAAACCCTCGAGAAATTCGAGAACTCCTCAGGAAATTTCCTGAGTACTCGAGAATTTCAGTCTGGTCGGGGATTTTGTTGATTGGTCGAGAATTAGCTTTCTGATTTTGTTTTTATGATTATTTTTGGGGTACTACAACCATTCACCCTCTTCTGGTTACCGTGGTTAGCGCATTTTGATCTTACAATTAAGTAACCACCTAGTTTTGAAAACCCTAATTTTTTGAATCATGTTTTCAAGTTGTCTAAAGCTTTATATGGATTGAAACAAGCCTCGGGAGCATGGTATGATAGGTTAAAAACTTTTCTGCTGAAAAAAGGTTTTGTTACGAGGAAAGTAGATAAAACTTTGTTTTTTTCAAGCAAAGAAATAATCAACTTTTTGTTCAGATTTATGTAGATGGTATTATCTTTGGTTGTTCATCTCACTCCTTGGTTTCCAAGTTTTCTCAGACTATGTGCAGAGAGTTTGAAATAAGTATGATGGAAGAGTTGACGTACTTTTTGGGACTATAAATCAAGCAAACAATAGATGACACTTTTGTTCATCAAAGTAAGTACACCAAGGATCTTCTTTGGTATTTTAACATGGAAAATTGCAAGCAAATTGCTACACCGATGGGAGCTATTTTCTCTTTGGATCCTGACGAGGATGGTGAGCCCATTGATCAAAAAGAATATCGTAGCATGATCGCTCACTTTTGTATCTCACTACATCGAGGCTAGACATTCAATTTTCTATTTATTTGTGCACCCAGTTTCATCTTCTCCTCTTGTTTCATATTGATAAGCTATCAAGCGTATACTTAGGTATTTCAAGTTTACTCAAGAATTTAGCATATGGTATTCTACTTCTTCATGTGCTAGTTTAAGAGTTTTTTCTAATGCTGATTTTGAAAGTTGTTGAATTGATAGAAAGAGTACTAGCGGTACATGTCATTTCTTGAGAACATCACTTGTTGTTTGGTCATCTAGAAAACAATCTTTAGTTGCACAATCCACAGTCGAAGTCGAATATGTTGCTCCTGCTAGCTATTGCTCATAAGTTCTTTGACTTATTTCTACACTCAAGGTTTATGAGCTTAATTGTGATCGTATTTTACTTTATTGTGATAACACAAGTGCTATAAATATTACTAAGAACCCAGTGCAATATTCTAGAATAAAGCATATTGATATTCGATATCATTTTCTTAGAGATCATGTGGAGAAAGGTGATGTTGTGCTTCTTTTTGTTGACACTTAGTTATAATTGGCAGACATTTTTACTAAACCTTTGGATTCTTCTCGCTTTGCATTTCTTTGTGGGAAATTGGGCGTTGTTTATCCAATGGGTTTGTTTAGAGGAGTTTGCTTTTTTATTTGTATCATAATGCATTCATGTTTATTTTTATGCATTGTTTATTTTCAAAATGAAAACAAGAAGAATAAAACATAGAGCTTTGATTTTTACCTTCAGTTAATCTTTGTGCTTGCTAGCAATATCTTGTGAAATTGATGGATCACTAGTCTTGCTTTCGTGTCTTTTAGTTATTTTATGAGCCTATGATATAGTTTTTGAGAGATATGACGCATGACACATAAAAATTCAAGTGAAAGATAAAGAAATATATTGTGCTGATCTAGTGGCTAGTTTGAGTTTAATAAACTTACATATGTTCTAGCTGTGTTTATTTCACCATGATAGTACTTTCAATTTTAGTACTGGTAGTACTATAGCTCGTGCAAAGTCAAAATAATCAAATCTGAATGAATAAAAAAAGGAAAGTGTGCAAAAGCACAGAAAGTTCAAAAAGAAAAGAAAGTGTGCAAAAGCACAGAAAATTCTGCGTTCATGAAAAAATATTTTGCCTATGTCGTCTCACGAGACTACTTATCATTACACTTTGATATGAACTTGGAGATAATCATAGATGACCAGACCATTGAAATAGGGACTACTTGTGTATGCAAGAACCTCACAATAGGTCGTGTGGCCGAAGCTCAAGTGGCATCATCTGTCTCTAGATCAGTGGTCGCTGTGCTGAGATAGGCACTTGTGAAAATTTCATACAAAAGTTACATATATCAATTTTGAAATTTTCAATGACTATGAATTATACTTTTAAGAGCATTAAACGTTGTTTTGGATTTGTGGATGTGGTTGAATTGTGTGTGAGATTTTTCTCTTGAATTGGTCCAAGTGAAAGCCAACATTATAAATCATTAAAATCATTCAATCTTAGTGCTGATTTGAACTTGAGAATTATGGCTTCATTTCATCTTGAGGCTTTTAGGCTTGATTGTTAGCTAGTTGATTTATCTATTTTATTTGTGTTGCAAACCTTGTCACGTGGATTGCTTTAGATACACTTCAAAGTTCTCAAATCAAGAAATCAAAAAAAATATTCTCATGATAAATTTTCTCTTTTGCTTTATTTGATGAAATCATTGTCAAAGGGGGAGAAATACTTACGGGGAGAAATTGTTTGTTTTTGATAAAATCATTGTCTTTTGCAATCAATTTTTGAGGGAGTTTTATTTATCGTTAAAAAAACTTTGGGGGGAAAACCTGTGCTTGTGCTTGTGCTTTTGAAAATAAAAAAACGTGTTTTTTAAAGGTGTTGCTAATGTGTTCATCAAGGGGGAGATTGTGAGATCATGTGTATGATCATTGATATGTGATGAATAAATTGGTTTGATGTTGATATATGTTGAATAAATTAGTTTTGATTGGTTTGAGTGGTCGGGAAATTTGGTCGAGTTATCGAGCACTCTTGTCGGGCACTCAGAAGTTAGCACTCGTGAAATTCAGCACTCGAGCACTCAGCACATAGCACTCGACAAATTCAGCACTCGAGGAAATTCAGCCCTCGAGAGATTTCAGCACCCGAGAATTTCAGCCTCGGGATTTTGGATCACTCGGATTTTTGATGTTCGAGCTGGATCATATGCTTTAAATTATTTATTCAATAAATACACTTTGTTTATGATTGATTGGACTGATTAAGTCAAGTTAGAAATAACTTGTGCTTGGAAAAAAGGTTTCTTAGTTTGTTCATGTACAGGTATTACTTAAGGGCAAGTCATGGTCGATGATGGGATCGAAGCTAGGCTTGGAGAGGAGCTGAGGTTCAGAACAGTTGAGGATATCATGTGGGATGCTCGGGCTAGAGGATGCGACACGTGAAGATGAGATTTCCATATGGCGTACATAGGATGTGTGCGAATATGGAAA
>KE372653.1:474906-493761 GCA_000418225.1 Zizania latifolia
GCGCCCCCTCGCGCCGTGTGTCCGCAGCCACTCGCCCGTGCCAGTCGTACGCTAGCCACGAGCCCCCTCGCGCCACGCGCCAGCGGCAGCCTGCCCGAGCAGTCTAATTCGGCCGGTCTCCACACACGCGTCACGCGTCGCACGCATTTATTACCGCCTCATCGACTGCGCCTGTGCGCCGTGCCCGCGCCTGGTTGCCACGCCCCTGCCACCGCCTGTTCACCTCCCACGCCGACCACGTGTGCACCTCCTCACGTTCCCGTGCCCCTAGTTAATGCATTGCACGTCGCTCCGTTCGCCGCGCCATCTCGCGTTCCCACGCTCACAGTTAATGCGCCACATGCAGCTCCATTCGCCGCGTCGCCTACGCGCCACTCGCCAACGCGCGCCGTGCCTCGTGCTTCCCGATCGGCCACGCAGCGCCCGCCCGTGTCTCACCGGTGAACACAGCGCGCGAAGCGGCGCGACGCAGGGACCGAGCGGGATGCAAATAGTTATTTTTTAAAAAAAAATCCATCGGCAGTTGAACGCCGACAGAGCCTTTTGTTGGCAGTTCATCTACCGACAGAGTCATTTATTGTGGTCAAAACCTCTGTCGGCAGATGGAGTACCGACGGAGCTCTGTCGGTATTTTATTTACCAATAGTAGGCTATTTTTATAAATTTTAAAAACCGCATATCAGAACGACGCAGGGACCGAATGGGATGCAAATCGTGATTTTTTTTTAAATCTGTCGGCATTTGAACTACCGACAGTGCCTTTTATCGGCAGTTTATCTATCGATGGAGTCGTTTACTGTGGTCAAAACCTCTGTCGGCAGATGGAGTACCGACGGAGGCTCTATCGTTATTTTATTTACCCACAGTAGGCTATTTTTATAAATTTTAAAAATCGCATATCAGAAATGCAATTTCGAAAAAAAAATATTATTTTAGAAAAAATTCGCGACGGCGAGGAGGGAAATTCGCCGTGAACCAATCTCTGTGGGCTGGCTAAGTTGTACAAAGGCCCAAATGCATCGCCGAGTTTGGGTCGCTATCAATCATTGCGATCCTAACTTGGGTCTAAGGCCCAAATCCTAAGAGAGATGAGATGGGAAAGTGGATAAGACTAGACGAGCCGCTGCCGGGAGCAGAGCAACGCGCTCTTCCCAGTTCCCCCCAATCTCCTCTCCCTCAGCGCGAACGCGATGGCGTCGTCGTCGTGCGCCTCCACGCTCGCCTGGAGCGCCGCCTCCTCCGCCCCCTCCTCGCGTCCGCCGGCGCGTCGGGCCCCCTCTCTGGTCATCGTCGCCCAGGGCAAGGTCAAGAAGTACCGCCAGGTCGGCTTCTCCCCTCGCAATTCGTTTGGCCTAAGCAGTCGTAGCAGTAGTGATACTTCCTACTTGGACAAGCTGTTGCGGGTGGTGCTTTTGCCTCTGCTCGAGTTAGCCATACCCAATGTACCATCACCAAGCAATCAACCACACACGCTGCACATGCACTGCATCCCATCGATCCAACTGCAGTTGCAAACTTTACTTAAAATTACTGTGATATGCACACATGCCATGAATTCCTCACGTTCTGGTGTATATTACGACAAATAGAAGATTGCAGCCCAGAGGCAAAAGTCATTTCTTTTTTTAGATAATGGAAGCTTTTTTCAACGGTTACATCAAGGTGAAGCACTGAATACACTCCTGGTTTCTGCGTAGCTAGGATGTACGCAGCCAAACGCACACACACCCACAACTAACAAAAGATGAGCAACTACAAGTCATTTCTACAATCATTATGTTAGATACCACAGAACTGTTGGTTTCAGCATGTTGTTAGTAGGGAAAGTTCCAACTAAGCATAATGTAGATACACCCAATTTATAATTTGCACCTGCACATTCTAAAATGATCCATAGCCTAATCATCTTCCCTGTCTATTATGCATCTCTATACTCTAACATCACATGCGTCACACTACTTTACTTGAGTTTCTTCTTCTCTGTAGGTCATACTGACAGATGACATAGCAGAGGTGGGAAAGAAAGGGGACACGCTGAAGGTGAGAGCTGGGTTCTACCGCAACTTCCTTCTGCCCAAGGGCAAGGCTCAGCTGCTCACCCCAGAAGTCCTCAAGTAAGCTTCTATCTTGCAAACATCTCACAATCATCATGAACTGTATACGCTATGCTCCAACTGAGATAGGTAGGCACTCCCAGCGAAATTAATTAAGCAATTCTTATGTTTAATCATAGATTCATAGTTAGTTTCATGGTATGATTAATTCGATGACCCATTGCATTGCTTGCCTCCTTATGGAACTCTGGATTGGAACTTTTTATAAATGGGCATTCTGCATTTCTGGATCAGTTCAGGTTTTTGTCATGCAAATATAGGACAGGCAATGTTCAATTTTCCTGTGTGAAAGGAAGTGAGTAAGCCACTTACTTTCCTTGACTGTTCTTTGCAGGGAAATGCAACTAGAACAGGAGAGAATAGAAGCTGAAAAGAAGCGGGTAAGTAAACCCTTTGTTATTTTGTAGAGTTGCCGAGTTGATAAAAAATCTGGCAATCAAAACTAATTTTCCTATTCTGTGAAAAGTCTAAAGTATGATATGATCATGTCAATGCCATTTTCCATAAGAGAAGTGCTATGCTTGAGTGTTGACACAATCTTAATCTGTAATGCATTTGTGCTTGAGCAGGTAAAAGAAGAGGCACAGCAACTTGCCCGAGTTTTTGAAACTATTGGGGCTTTCAAAGTACCACGTAAAGGTGGGAAAGGAAAACAGATATTCGGGAGGCAAGTTCTTATTAAATGGATAGTCCTTTATCTATCTTCTTATCGTACCTGCATTGTATAACAATTCCGTATGTTCTACAGTGTCACAGCACAAGATCTTGTTGACATCATAAAGTCACAGCTTAATAGGTACACCCTTCTAAGTGTGTTGATCGGAAGGATTGACAATGCTCTCTTTGCTATTGCTTTGCTTACTGGAAAATATTTCATGCAGGGATGTTGACAAGCGTCTCATAACAGTGCCAGAAATTCGTGAAATTGGGGAGTATGTTGCAGAGATTAAGCTTCACCCTGAAGTCACAGCTCAAGTAAGGCTGACCGTGTATGCAAAATAAGCCCTGCAGGTGCTGATTGAACCTTTACGGATGGTGGGCTTTGGGTGAAGTCATATTTCACCAGGTAAGCTCATCTGACTGCAAGGCGTACCCATTTTAGCTTTTACTCAGTCCTTAAACTGTCATATACGTTTGGCCAATTGTGTTAGCAGCTGAATACGTGCAATGATTTACTTGTAGAGATTTTGCTGAAATTCCAAGGTGCTGTTTCAGAACACGGGGCGTGGTCTTTATCCATTGACACTGTCCATCCTACCTTTTTTGACAAATTTATTTGTGTTAATGTTAAAAGGGTATGATGTAAACAACTCGTTCGGAGCCTAGAGCAATTAAGACTTGTTGGTAATCTTGTTTAAAGGTGAGCCTTCTCATAAAACTGCACCAATCAAGGATCTCCTCATCTCTCTAACCAACTATGGTGGGCTGGCTAGGACCCACACACATGAACACGGCAATGTCTAACACATACAAGGCCAGCGGTTTTCGGCCGTATAAGCTGGTTTAGTAGAAATTGGATCTGGTAATTGTTGATCGACGAGATAGCCAGATAGGCGAAAATGGGGCAGATTACCGACGAGACTAACGAAAACCACAGCTAAACTCTAACCGATTTGGTTACTATGATTGTATGAACTATGGCTACTACTAAGGTAAGACATCAAGGCTACTACTAAGGTAAGACATCAAGAATAAATAAAAAATTATAAAGCTCCCCTCCTTTAATGAGCTATGTGAAAAGCTGAAATATTGTTAGGGTAATAAAATACTATAATGCTTCTTATTTAATAGAAAATATTATCGTATATCCTTTGTTTAGATGAAAATTAGGGATTTATCCTGGCCCTGATTTAAGTGAACTCCACGTGTTAGTGAGATACGAAGGGTAAATTCACAATTTTTCTCCAAAAGAAGAGTACAAAATCTCCACATTTAATAAGAGGTACGGAGACAGTAAGGCGACGGAGGTAAGATAAGGATAAAACTAAAGAGGGGTTAAGTAGTCTTTATATTTTAAAACAAAATTTAAACAATTTAGTTCCTTATATTGTAATTTGAGAGAGGGAGTACTAATCAGTGACGAAAATATTCAGGGACGGTAATTAATGTACATCAAATCAAAATATCAAATTGATCCTATAAAAAGAAAAGGTAAATCAGTACTGAGCAGCTGATTTGGTCTCCAGCTGATGCATTCCTCTATCTGTTTTTTAAGAACAGTATACAGCACGTTGTAGCATAGACGTACGCCGTCCGTACGTGACGGTCGTCCCCGACGATCTATCTGACAATTGACATGGACCGTACGTTGTCCAAGTCGGTTAATTTAGCTAGGCTTGGCTAGCTGAATCAAAGGTGAATCAATTTCATCCATTTCTCATATCAAATTCTCGATCGATCTGCCGTGTGAGGCACGCAGCTGTGCTAGCTTTGCATGCATGGTGACAGATAGATTCGATGTGCGTACGTGTGTGCTTACTATTCTCCATGTCTCATGCAGAGGCGGATCAAACCTAATTAAAGCTTAACTAAAACATTTTTATTTAGCCAATGTATTTCTCGGGAACGAAACATAGAGCTTAACGAAAACACTATTATTTAGCCAATTTATTGAAATTTTATGAGCTTTCTAGGCTTGGCTTCGTCCCTTGGACTCTCACATTTACACTTAATTTTCATGTTACTCTGCATATTATATACGCACGGTTGTATCATCAGGTGAGATGCATTCACGTAGACACGTTATCGTCGTTCATGAATCCTGTTCCAAAAACAGCAGGGAAAAGGGGAGCACTACTAGATAAGTGGGCTTTTATCCACCTCTTTAGTACCGATTCTAATTCGAACCGGTACTAAAAGTCTTCTGCAATGGCTAAAAAACGGAGAGAAAGTCAAGGGTAGGTAAAACCGGTACTAATAAATAGTTTTAGTACCGGGTCAGGAGACCGCCTAGTACTTTTCTTAGTAGTATCGGTCAGAATCCCCAACCAGTACTAAAAACTTGGGCTTTAATACTGGGTGGGGATACCAATCGGTACTAATAAATATGGCAACGGAGGGTCTTTCAACCCGGTACTAAAACTCTTTATTAGTGCCGAGTGCTTTCTCGATCCGGTACTATCATGATGAACAGTATAAATTGGCTCCTCGCTAGCACCGCCGGCTAGCTTCTGATGCAAGGAGAGGTGAAATTTTATTTCTTTACGGTGATCTTGAGCTTGCGGGTGCTTGAAGATTAGTAGCTCTATTCTTTACTATAAGATTTGTAAAATGTGATACTTTGATTCCTGTAGCTTGTGATGTATTGGTGATCGAACAAAGTGAAACAGATAGGAGGTTATAGCAGCTGCTGAAATTTTAATTCTTTATGGTGATCTTGAGCTTACGGGTACTTGAAGGTTAGTAGCTCTATTTTTTACTGTAAGATCAACTTGATGCTTAATTTATGAAATGTGATACATTATCTTGATGGAAGTACGGGCAAATTTATAAAAATGTGATACTTTGATTCCTGGAGCTTATGATATGCCGGTGATTGAACAGAGAGGAACATAGAGGAGGTTATAGTAGCTGCTAAAATTTTAATTATTTTCGGTGATTTTGATCATGCGGGTGCCTGAAGGATAGTAGCTCCATTCTTTACTGTAAGATGAACTTGCTGCTTGATTTGTGAAATGTCATCCATTATCTAGATGGACGTACGGGCAGATTTGTGAAATATGATACTTTGATTCCTGTAGTCTTGTTAATTCGTATGAGTTGTTTTTTTCTAGGTGTTGTTCTTAAGCAATGTACATTATCTAGAAATATGGTGAAATTATTGTTCAATGATCTAATTAGACTATAATCTTGTTAATATAGATAAACCGGTAGTGGATGCACAGCACTGACCGTCGCTCTGTAGAATTCAATCACGGTGTACGTGATTTTCTCGAAACAGCCAAGGCCCAAAATCCTCCATCGGGTTTCATATGTTGTCCTAGACTGTCGGAATCTGAGGATGTACTCCAAGACAAGTATCATTCACTTCCACTTGCTCTCAAGGAGATTTATGCCTAATTATATTTGTTGGACGAAGCATGGAGAAAATGGTGTTATACAGGAAGATGACGATGAAGAACAAGACGACAATAACATTTTAGGCTTTGATTGTGAAGATACCAAAGTTGCGAAAGACGATGACCTAGAACAGATGTTGCATGATGCAGCGGATGACTTTGATTGTGAAATGGACCTTAAAAAGTTTGAACGCTTGTTAGAGGACCACCGAACATTGTTGTACCCAGATTATAAAAATGGGAAGAAAAAATTATGTACGATACTAGATCTGTTGTAATGAAAGATGGTAAATGGTATGTCTGATAAAGGATTCGATGAGTTATTACGGCTCATTAAAAATATGCTTCCAGAGGATAACAATTTGCCTCAAACAACATATGAGACAAAACAGGTTGTTTGCCCTCTAGGATTGGAAGAAGAAAAGATACATGCATGCCCCAACGATTGTATTCTCTTTCGTGGCAAGGAGTATAATTCTTTAGATGCTTGTCCGGTGTGTGGTGCGTCGCGATATAAGATTAAGCGTGCTGACGCTGGTGACGTTGGCGTGGACCGTCATAGGAAGAGGGTTCCCGCTAAAGTGATGTGGTATTTCCCCATAATACTATGGTTGAAGCGTTTGTTTGCAAACGTAGCACATGGTAAGATGATGCGGTGGCACAAAGAAGAATATAAGGTAGATGGAATGTTTAGACACCCCGCTGATGGGACTCAGTGGAGAAATTTTAACAAAAAGTACCCAGACTTTGTAGATGAGATAAGAAATATAAGGTTTAGCCTGACTACAGATGGCATGAATCCTTTCGATGATTTGAGCTGTAGTCATAGTACCTGGCCTATGACTGTATGTATCTATAACCTTCCTCCTTGGTTATGCATGAAACGAAAGTTGATTATGATATCGGTTCTTATCCAAGGTCCGAAGCAACCTAACAACGACATTGATGTGTACCTCAAACCATTGGTCGATGAATTATTATTGATGTGGAATGATGGTGTACGTGTATGGGATAAGTACAAACGGGAGACCTTCACCCTACGAGCTATATTGTTCATAACCATAAATGATTGGCCTGCACTTAGTAACCTGTTAGGGCTGACTATCAAGGAATTCAAGGCATGCATCTAGTATTTGGACGATACTGACAGCATGTATTTGCCAAATTGTAGGAAAGTCGTGTACATGTGCCATCATCGATTTCTCAGTACCAACCACTCGTTAAGGAAGAAATGTAAGCATTTCGGTGGGGCGGTGGAGCACCGTATTAGGCCTATTCATCGTATGGGAGGCATGTATTCGCTATGATCAAGGATCTAAAAGTGGTATTTGGAAAGGGCCGTGGTACCAAACCTACAAAGAGTATAGATGAAGACACAAAAATATGGTATAAAGTCCATATTCTAGGTCCTATCTTATTAGAAAGACTTAGATGTTCGTCACTCAATTGACGTGATGCACCTCGTGAAGAATCTGTGCGTCAACCCACTAAGCTTCCTAGGTGTATATGGGTCAGGCAAAGATACGCTACAGGCAAGGCAAGACTTGCAAGATATGCAACAGCGAGCTGACCTACACCGAGAACTAAGAGATAATGGCGCGTACTTACGTCCCGCCAGCTACACACTTAGTAAGGAGGAGAAGGAAATCATGTTTGAATGCTTGAACAGTATGAAGGTCCTGTCTAGATACTCCTTCAATATAAAGAGATTGATAAACATAAAAGAGAAGAAATTTGTACACCTAAACTCTTATGATTGTCATGTGTTGACGATATAGTTGCTTTTGATTGCACTATAGGGTATTCTACCAGAAAATGTTAGAGCTACAATCACAAAGCTATGTGCATTCCTTCATGAAATTTCACAGAAGGTAATTGATCCAAGCTGACTATAAAAGCTGCAGATCGATGTGGTCTACTGTCTTATTAGTCTTTAGATGATCTTCCCTCCATCCTTATTTGATACTATGACACATCTACTTATTCGCATTGTCAAAGAGATTGGTATTCTTGGCCCTGTATTCCTACACAACATGTTCCCTTTCGAGAGGTACATGGCGGTTCTAAAGAAGTATGTCCGTAATCGTTCTCATCCAGAAGAATGTATCGCAAAGGGTTACGGAACAGAGGAGGTCATAGAGTTTTGTGTTGACTACATTGATGACCACAACCCTATTGGAGTTCCTGTATCATACCATGAGGGGAGGCTAAGAGGAAAGGGCACACTTAGGAAGAAATCAATAATGATCAATGACCTCGCTTCGTTCGCTAAAGCACACCACACAGTTTTGCAACAATCATCTTTGGTGGCTCCATACATCGAGAAGCATAAGGAGATCCTATTCTCCAAACACCATGAAAAGTCTGCGGCCTGGATTACATGCCAGCACATGGACAGCTTTGGCGGTTGGTTACGACAGCACCTCATGGGTAATGTCTCTGTTGACAATCAACTGATCTGGTTGGCTATGGGGCCATCATCCTCAATCTTGATATTTTAAGGTTACGAGATAAAAGTGTATACATTTTACACGAGGACTCAAGACAATAAAAGCGCCAACCAAAATAGTGGTATACGTATAGATGCTGTGGACAGCACTGGAAAGAAGAACTCCTATTTAGGTGTCATAGAGAAAATCTGGGAACTCGACTATGGACCCTTGAAGGTTCCTCTATTTCGGTGCCAATGGCTGAAGCTTTATGGAGGGAGTGTAATCATCGATCGATTTGGTATGACTACTGTTGATCTCAATCTTATTAGATACAAAGATAAACCATTCGTCATCGCCAAAGATGTGACACAAGTTTTCTAAGTGCCTAACATGGCTAGTAAACCCAAAAAAACCAAAAAAAGAGCATTGCCAAATGACAATTCAGAAAATAGGCCAAAACGATACATAGTTCTTCAAGAAAAAAGAAAAATCATGAGAGTAGAGAGCATCACAGATGAAGATGAATATAATCAGTCCAATGAAATGTCGCCATTCGCAGTGGAGGTTGACACAAGCATCCTATTAGGCAATGAGGATGCTCCGTATGCACGGCACGATCACGACGAAGGAATGCTTGTAAAGAAAAAGTAACACTCTTGTAGTAATGTAAAGAATTTGTAATATATACAATTATGCTGGATTATATTGTTCTGAGAATTTAATTATGGTTATGGCATTTTTCAAGAATTAATGAACCTTCAAATTAATAATAATTGGTTTTAGTATTTATGGCTCATAAAGGTTTTTCCAAACCCTAACACAGGCTCCTAAATCCTCACGCGGAGACCCTTTAGTACCGGGTTGTAAGGATACACGGTACCAATGTGCATTTTAGTACCGGGTATCCTTACCACCATTTTGGTACCGAGTATCCTTACCACCCGGTACTAAAGGGTCTCCACGCGAGGTTTTAGGAGCCCGCGCTAGGGTTTGGGAGAACCTTTAGTAGTACCGGATGAACATACGAACTGGTATTAAAGAGGACTATTTATATCGGTCTATGTTGTTATCCGGCACTAAAGGCTAGGTGTTTAAAGGGGGCCACGATTTGCTCCAAAAATTTCCCCACCAGTTTGCAACTGCTACCTCCTCCATCCGTCCGTCGCCACTGAACCGTCCACCGTCGACTCATCATTTTTTATCAAAGCCCCTCGCCATCGCCCCCAGTACGCATCTCTATCCCTCTCTTCTTTTGACTGCTTCGATTCGCTGTCTCGCCAACTCCTTCATTGCAGTCAGCCATAGTGGATGCCGTCGCCACTTAACCGTCCACCGAAGACTCGTTTTTCACCGGAGCCTATCACCGTTGCCCCCGGTACGCATCTCTATCCCCCTCTTCTTTTTACCACTTTGATATGCTGTCTCGTCGACTCCTTCATTGCAGTGAGCCATAGTGGACACCGTCGCCACTTAACCGTCCGTCGTTGACTTGTTATTTTTTGTTAGAGACCCTCGCCATCGCCCCCGGTACGCATCTCTATCCCTCTCTTCTTTTCACCACTTCGATACGCTGTCTCGCCAACTCCTTCATTGCAGTGAGCCATGGTGGACGTCGCTGACTCGTCGTTTTATGCTGGAGCCCCTCACCGTCGCCCCCAATACGCATCTCTATCCCCTTTTTTTCACCACTTCGATTCCTTGTCTAAAGAGCTCAAATTTATCTTGCTTTTTAGATCAACATTACGTGAAATATTAGAAGGTGTGCACCTCCTGTAAGGTTGAGAACTTACTGAATGTATGATATGATATAAATGAAATGTGCATGTATGTGATATAAATTTATATATGGCCTTTTGTAATGCCATATGATCTAAGTAGGTTTTCATGATGGTATATGATCTAAGAAATTTTCCTGATGGTACATGATCCAAGTTATTCGAACCAAGTCATTTAACCTTTAGTGTCGAACACTGATGCAATCATTGTGTAACATCGATGTCATTGAGCACTGGTGATAACGTTACTCTGTTCTAGTTGGTAAAATGACTCTCGACGAAGCTGGAGCTGAGAGAATGATCCTTGATGAGATTGCACAAAGTGGCTATGAATGCCAAGATGTAAAAGCGCAATGTCCGGTGAGCAAGCTGATGATGAGACCGAAGTTGGTGTAGCGAACGTAAAGTCTTGGTTTTATCGATAATGTTATATACTTGATTTATTTTAAATCCATATGTGTGGCTCACGACTCTTCGAAGTTTCTTTTCCAGCCCATAGAAATGACAAGTCAAGTTCATAAAAGAAGTCTAACTAAAAAAATCGAGGGGCTATGGGTCATCATAGAAGTTAATGATAACGGTAAACCACTTGCTCCCATCGACGTTGCCACCAAGATTGTAAACCAGTGTAGATATCTGGTTAGAGACACCATGCCCATCAGCATCTGACATTAGAAATCAACCCAAGAAAACGATCCACACGCGCTCGCTCAGTCAATTAAGGACATGTTGTGGGAGAGGTTGAGGATGCACTTTCAGTTCCCAACCGATAAAATCGATAAGGTAAAAGAATGGGCTTTAAAGAAGATGGCGGTAGTTTTTCAAACATTCAAGAAGAATCTTTTTAACGCCTATGTCAAGAAGGAGAAGCAACCGGACTTCAACAAATTTCCAAAACTAAGGGATCACTAAGATTCCTTCGTCGAGTATAAGTTGTCAGAAACAGGGCAAACCTTAAGCAGTCAAAACAAGTTGAATGCTTCCAAGAAAATATATTTTCACAAATTAGGACTAGCGAGCTACAAAAAGCTGATTCCTATGATAGAGGCCCTTAAAAATGATTTTATCGAAAAGGGTATAACACCAGACACGTATGACTGGTGCCAACGTGTAAAGAACTGGTTCTTTGTCCACGGGGGCAAACTCTCATATGAAGGACATATGATTATTTCTGATGAAATAAGAGAACCAGTCCTAAGGCTGATACAAGGTCGCCAAGAAGTCCTAGAAGGAACCTTCCACCCTGACAAGGAAAAGGATGAGCTGACCAGAGCACGTCAAAATCCTAAACACCCTGGTCGCACATGAGGTGTTGGCATGGTTCCGTTGAAGTATGACTTTTCTCAGGACCAAGCAGCTATAGAAGCCATAGGAGGAGCAAAGCGGTACAAGAAGAGAGGGTCTATTTATTGGAAGAGAAGCTAATTGCAACAAAGGAAGGCATGGCTGTAGAAATTAAATGATAAGTGATTGCAATAATTAGCGAGATGCATTCAACGCCAAATCTAAATTTGCAAGAGCAACTAGCTAGCCCCGCTAGACGTGCACGTAGCAGCTGTGCTTCCACAGGGATCCCCGATGAGGATGAGAAACATTACTCTGTGGATGATATAACTCACATTACGCCTTGTGACCTACACATACCGGCAAGAAATATATCGGTTAAGGTGGCAACCGGTGATGCTTATGAAGCGGTGGAAGGCTAAACGATGCACGGGAGCGCTATCCCAAGTGGATATTCCAGAGTCTCAGTGACCACCGTACTTCAAGGCTATGAAGACCTAGAGCTCGACATCCCTAGAGGTGATGGTGTTAACACATTAGAACAGACGATCCATAACTTCATTCTGTGGTGTAAATGCTACATCATTTTGAGACCCTTACCAACGACACCGCTACACATGCCCTCAGCGCCCCTTCCGGACCCTCCCATTCCATCGCAACAAATACAGAGGAGTCACAGCCCTCCTCCTTTCAAGAGTGACAGCTCTCGTCGTCAGTCAACTCAGCCAATGGCAAAAAAACAAAGAAAGAATACGTCACTCGAACAAACTCTCATCTCCGCGACACAAAAGCAGAGTTCTAGTAAATCACAAAAGTCCATGATGGCTAAACGGGCCTATGACCTGACAGACGTAGAAACAAAATAGCTTGTGCAAGCCCAGGTATAAGAGCACTTCGCACCGAAGGTGCTCGAGAAAAAGCTATCCATCGATCATGTGGCAAAGAAATTCTTCATCAATAATATCAAGCCTCCCGCACAAAGATAGCTCAGTACAGACTATGAGCATATGCTTCTGAAGGCATCGTCCTCTTCCCACTAGCAAGAAAAAGACGTAGAAAAGAATACATGTACAACTTGATGACCTTCATGAATGACACCAATCTTACAACGGAGCAAATTTTGGGTCTAGCTCTGATACAGACAGCGCCCCTCAAATGAAAATATAAATTAGGTAAGCCTCTTGTGGAACCTTCCATGCTCTCAAAACTCCCGACGAAAATACGACAATTTCATGAGTGGTACATGGAGGTGACCAAAAAAGAAAAAAAATTATAGGTGTCAAAATCGCTGAGGAATACTACTTCGTGAAGCACGACATAATCTGGATTGATTTTGAATGCATCTATGACTTGTACCACCAAGATGCTTTGGACGTTAAGCTTCTTAGCTATTGGCTTTTGTAAGTCTAGCTAGCTTTCATAAAATTAACGTCAAATATCGTAGCTTCCTCTATTAATTTTAGGTCGTCTTACGCACATATCATGTGTCATGCTGGATGCACATGCAACAAATTATGAAAAAAACACAGCGACAAGACTTGGGCATTATGGACTCTCAGCGTATAAATGTGAAGCTTATTCAAGACGTGCCAAAAGAGACGTTACTTACATTATTTTTTTCTACTTGCACAAGCAATATTACAAAAATGAGATACTTTTACCTTACTGTTTCAAGTGAGCGTATTTACCATACGTGTTGTACTCCTATCTTATCTAACAAATTATTTAGGTAATTACCTAATTTGTTTTTATATATGTGTAGGTTCCATTGGATACTCCTTGTGATTGACAGAGAATGGTAAAATTATTGTATACGACTCGAATGAGAAAGAACAAAAATTGTACCAAAGCATCATAGATTTATTGAACAAGTAATGGCATCCAATAGAGATAGACCGGTACTAAATGTTGATAAGATTAATTTAATATAAGCTTCAAACACCGTTCACTTTATAATGTGCAGGTCTTAAAAGATGTTCCGTAGACAGCACAAGGGAGTTAAGGAACAACTTAAAGTCTATTCCATGAAATGGGTATGCATGTAAATTATACATTTTCTTAATTAGTTCTATGAAATAGAATATTAAAATCGTATAACTTATTTTTTTCCCAATGAAGATTTGGAGGCAGGAGGATGGAAACAACTTGTGTGGCTACTATTCTGTCAGTACATACAAGATTTCGTACACAAGAAAGCTATGGTCAGTCACAAAAAAATTTGGCAGTACGTCCTACCAATTTAATGTTCAAATATTCCAATTCTTCTGGTACGGTATATCTAGCAAATAATAGTTTATTTAATATATTCACATTCTGGAATGACATATGAAGGAGATGCAACGTAATATCCTCCCCAAGGACCATATTTAGACAATTCAAGAACAACTTGTCGGGTTCATTCTCGATGAGATTATACGTCTCGGAGGAGAGTTCTGCAACACAGAATGAAGAATTTTTATTTCACACAATAGAAAATGATTATGTATATACATTATTTATGATTAGATGTGTTTGTTCCACAGTACATTATAATGATTTTGTATATATAATTGTAATTAATAATGATATTTATATATTATGTGGATAAATATAACAGAATCTTATTAATAAATATTTATTTTCAAAGCAATTAAAACCAGCGTATAAAACAACATACGAATATATGAGTCATGTATAGTACATATAACATGAATAAATTGAAACCAAATACAACCAGCACTGATTTTAATTAAAAAAACAGCAACGAAACATATAAAAACAGGACATTTAGTATCGGATAGGGAGCTCAGCTGGTTCTAAAAGACCAAGCTTTAGTACCAGATGGGGAGCCTAGCTGATACTAAAGCTTGGTCTTTTATATCATGTGGTGGATTCTCCACCCGATACTAAATGGTGTATTAATACCTGTTGAATAACCGGTACTAATGTGTCATACTCTTTAGTCCTGGATAGATAGTACCGACTCAAAAACCATGACTAAAGGGGGTTTTCAACTGGTACTAAAGGTGCGTTCTCCAGTAGTGGAGCTAAATCTCATATAGGGAGTAATCTTAATAAAATTTATACTCCTGATATCATATTTTCTATATTTTACTCTTGTATCCATAATTAATAGATAAATCCTACTTGTCAAATCTCTCATATTTTCTTTTATTTGTATCTTTTGTATTACTGACAGGTGGGACCAGAGTAGATAGGGAATGAGAGTCACTCGCTATAAGTAGGGAGGATGAAGGAAGATTTTAGAGATCTCTAAAAATAGAAAACCAATTAGAAAAGTTATTGGAGATGTATTTTATACTAAAATCCCTAATGATAGAGATGTGAAGTTTGTTATCTCTCAAAGATGCTCTAATCTAATACAGTATAGAAAAACACAAACACTTGTAAGTAGTGCTTGCCGGAATATGTACTCGATCGACCTACACCTAGCTAGATGTAAAGATCTACCACACAAAAACAAATTGGTGTACACAGTACACATCACTCGTGCGTGTGTCTGCTGAAAAATCACAAAAATCAAAATGGCACGAGTGTTTACGTTACAGTTTGGTTTTTACAAAAACGGTTCAGTTTTTATGAAACCGTTAGGGATCAAAAACGTAATGTTTTGGCTAGTTTTTATTTTGAGTTAGTTGAAAATCATCAGCTTTTATTTGTTTTTTTATAAACCAAGGCTCTATTTGACACAGCTTCAAATCTAGAATTTTTTTAAGCTGATAGCCTAACTCTAAAAAATCCTAGATCTATAGGGTATTTAGTTGAGAATTTTAGTTTTTATTTTGCACTAAAAATAAAAGTTTAAACTATCTTATTATATCAAATAAACCCTAGATCCAGCATTAATCTCGACATTAGAGCTGTACCAAATATGTCTATCGGGGATATGACCCCTAGGTACACCGCAATTAGGCTTATCAGACCGGATTAAGGACAGACCAAGACCAGCATTGACCATCCAGTATAGCCCATGAATAGGGGTTTGGTTTTGATACGGAAGGTTGAGTTCTTATTGGGTAATTAAACTCTAGATGTGGTATCAAGAGATTTATTTGTACCAGAATCCTTGTAATTTAGTATTTAGCACCCGAGTTTGGTAGGCAATCCAAGTTCGACTCGGGATAGAGTCCTAGGTTATTGGGCTCACCTCCTGAGTATATAAAGGAGACGAGAACCCCTAGGATCATCTCATCGATTCACATCATCTAGCCATCTAGCTCCACCATATTTTTTCTTGCTTTCGACGCCTTAAGCCTCCATAGCTTAATTGCATCGTATTATAAGATCCACAACTATATTATACACCAAAACACTAGACGTAGGGCTATTATCCTCCGGGAGGCCTGAACCAGTATAAACCTTGACTCTTGTGTTCCAGAGTCGACCATCGGTTTCGAAGGCGTTGTGCTTCCCTTACACACATCTAATCACCATCTCGGATAACCCCTTATGTGGACTGATCGGTAATTCACCGATAGTTGGCATGCTAGGTAGGGGATCACGTCGCTTTCATCAGGATCTAATGGGATCTCTTTCTGCTTTTCTCGTGCCCACCGGCTCCGTGTTCGTATTCAGGAGTTTCGTCAAGGACTTGGCGGGGCGGCTTGTGTTGTCAAGCCCATCACCGAGCGCTACTCGTAGACTGGCTGAATGAGAAGACTCAGCTCTTCTTTTGGCCTCTAGGCAGGGTAGCTAACTGGGTCACACCCGAGACCTAGTTGACCCCGAGCACTACATCATCTTCTTTGGCGAAAAGGGGCAAACGGTCTGGCGTCGGTGGGCAAGGACCGGGTTGATCTGTAAGCCTGAAGCTAATCGACGACCAGGCGGCCTTTGATTTCTGGCCAATCTTGTCATGACGCACCGAAGATAACCAGATCAAAAAAGACAACAGGGTTCGTCGAAACCTCAAAGATGAATTCATCTTGGAGTTCGACAGAGAGAAAGTCTTTAAAACTCTAGCCACCAACCTGGTGGCAATCGAGAGCGCTCTCAGCGCCCTCCCTCAGACACTAGAGCTATGATGAGCAAAAGCCTTGGCTCTGGCTCTGACCTGACCACCGACTCCTCCCCCAAAGGATAAGAAGGGCGATGATCTGGACCGGTATCAGCCATCGCACAGCCAAAATCCACCCGTTGATAGCCCACGCGGCGATCACTTACTACCACCACCCCTAGGAAGACGGAGTATGTTACGCTCTGAGATCCACAAGCAGACCGACAATAGAGGCAACCTCAAGAATAGCCACAGTAGTATCGGCAGCAGTGTTAGCCATGATGATTCGATTGAAGGTCGAATACCCTGTAATCGTAGAAGAAACAGAAGCTGAGATGACCACGGTGGCTTCCCCGCGTTCACTTGGCGCCTAAGACAAGTCAGGTGGCCGAAGTCCTTCCGCCCAACAGGAATCGAACCGTATGATGGCAAAATGGATCTCTCGTAGTGGCTATGACTCTATTACACCACCGTTCATGCAGCAGGAGAAGATGAAGGGATCATGGCTAACTACCTATCGGTCATAGTCTCCTCATCTGCCAATAACTGGCTCTCGAGCTTACCCAGGAATTCCATCAAGTCCTGGGCGCAGGTCCCTTTGGCCTTCATCGATAGCTATCAAGGAACATGGCAAAAGCCCGGGACTCGACACGACCTGCAGCGATTGCGACAAAAGGAGGACGAGACGCTCTGCAACTTTATCCAGAGGTTCTTAGAGAAAAGGACCACAGTCGTGGACATTGACGAACGTGACATCATCAATTGCTTCATCGACGCCTTGCACCACTCTTCCGAGGTGCACGGGGCCCTCATGAGAAAGAAGTCAAAGACTATACCCCTGATGATCTCTATCACAGAAAGACTATAGTCTTGCTCCTATAAAAAATTAGTCCTGAAAAAATAAAGGAGTCTTTGAAATGTGTTTTATTCATCGTGTACTGTTTGTTGTGTGTTTGTTTACCACCCACACAGTGCTTTATCGGCAGATTTGATGAAGATGCGAGACAGCGAGTGTATGGCTAAGTAGCTAACCCTCTCCCAGGTCCGGTTGTGTGCATGGCGGTCATATGCCACTCAACTCGGAGGGGAATGTAATCTGCAATAGTCGGCAAGTTTTTCAAAGATGCGTGATTGTGGGTGTACGACTAAGGAGTCGACCCTCTCCCAGGTTCGATCGCATGCATGGCGGCCATCAGGCACCCAACACGGAGGAGGATGTGTTAACGGCAAAATTTGGTAAGGCCCAAGCCCAACACAGTTTTGGCACGGTTAATGAAAGTCAAGGAGTCCGGTCACAGCACGGACAATGAAGCCCGTCCGCAACATGTACGAGTGATCGGATAAGGATACAGTTGGAGAGAAACTGATAAAGAAGGGAAGGGTGGATTTTCTCCGGAATCGGTTACAATCGTCAACATAGGACAGCAAGTCTCTGGACTATAAATATGTAACTTTTAGATCTAGGTTAGAATCAATCAACAGATCAACAAACAACTCTCGGCGCATCACCAAACTTGCCACCGGCAAGTTCTTGCTCTCTCGCGGGGCTGCATCGCTTCGATCTCCGGCGAGAGGTAAGTTCCACCAAACATGTATTGATTAGTAAATCTGAGGCTTCATCGGTTAGGTCCAACATCTTAGTCTATGTATCGATCATGCTGTATCAGGTGCGTGGTTTAGATCAAATATATTAATCTAAGGCTTCACCGGTTAAGTTTGACATCTTAGTCTATGTATTTGATTCATGTCACGTACCGTTCATCTGGATGAAGTGTGCTCCGATATGTTTAGCATTATAATTTGCTGTGGCTTAGCGCCAGTCAATGAACTGAAGAAGAAGAAATATTGCAAGTGGCACAACTCTCCATCGCACCACACTAATGAATGCAAGGTGTTCAGGCAGCAAACCCAATCGGCCTTCGAGCAGGGCTGAATTAAGTTTGACGACGGAAAGAGGCCGATGAACATCGACGGGCACCCGTTCCCCACCAATATGGTCTACATCCAGCGCCCCGATTGGGCGACGCAGAGAGGGAGATAGGCGCGTCAGGGAGGAGGAGAACCAGAGACAATTTACTTCATCGGACTTGATAAACAAGTACAAGAGGAAGGCAAGTGAAGAGTACGATTACGAAGTCGATCGAGCCCCTTCATGGTTTAACCCCCACTGGAACTGTGAGTTCTTCAGGTTCTGCT
>KE372653.1:494341-506800 GCA_000418225.1 Zizania latifolia
TGGTGCTGGCACCTCAATCGGCCATATTTGACAAGCCAAGCGATCCCGACCATCGGCACTTGAAGCCTCTTTATATCAAGGGATTCGTAAACGGTAAATCAATGGCCAAGATGTTAGTGGATGGCAGAGCAGCCGTTAATATCATGCCATACTCGACGTATCGGAAGCTCAGAAAGGGGCTGAAGGATCTAATCAAAACAAATATGATTCTCAAATACTTCGGCGGCAACTCACCGAAGGCTAAGGGAGTCCTCAACGTGGAGCTCACAGTCGGAAGTAAAACGGTACCAACTACATTCTTCGCTATTGATGGAAAAGGCTCCTATAGCTTGCTACTAGGGCGCGCTTGGATCCACGCCAATTGTTGCGTCCCCTCTACAGTGCACCAGAACCTCATGCAGTGGACCGGAGATCAAGTGGAGGTGATCCCTGCCGATAAATCGGTTAACGTAGCAACAGCCGATTTGTCAGTTTGGGAGATGGAAGGCGTCAATTGCCTGTCAGGCAGAGCCTGGGACGGTGACTTTCTGAACGTATCGAGCGATGGAATCAAACCAGTCAATAATGATGAACCCAGACTTACACTTTAAAGGCACCATAGATGAGATTGAGGGTAAGCTTGGTCAAGGATTCGCTACGACCGATGAGCTACAGGAGGTAGACATCAGACCCGATGATCAACCGAGACCAACTTTTGTAAGTGCTACACTTCCTGAGGCAATAAAGAAAGAATTGATCGATTTATTACGAGAGTATCGGGATTGCTTCGCTTAAAAATACCACGAGATGCCAGGATTAAGCCGATCGATTGTAGAACATCGGCTCCCGATAAAACTAGGATATCGGCCGTTCAAGCAAACTCCCCGACGATTCAAGGCAGAACTGTACCAAGACATCAAGGCCAAAATCACAAGGTTATATGATGCAGGATTCATAAGGCCATGCCGATATGCTGAGTAGGTATCAAACATCATCCCTGTGTTGAAGAAGAATGGAAAACTTAGAGTATGCGTGGACTTCAGGGATTTAAACAAGGCAACGCCCAAAGATGAATATCCGATGCCGATTGCGGATTTGCTGGTGGACGCGGCATCGGGCCATAAGATAATAAGTTTCATGGACGGGAATACAGGATACAACCAAATATTTATGGCAGACGAGGATATTCCCAAGACCGCATTTCGATGCCCCGGTGCCCTTGGATTGTACGAGTGGGTAGTAATGTCTTTTGGGTTGAAGAACGCTAGAGCAACGTACCAGAGGGCTATGAATTACATATTCCATGATTTGATCGGTAGCCTGGTGGAAATCTATATATATGATGTAGTGGTGAAATCAGGAAGTATCCAAGGACATATGGCTGATCTACGACAAGTACTGGAGAGAACAAGAAAATACGGGCTGAAGATGAATCCTGAGAAATGCGCCTTCAGCGTATCAACAGGAAAGTTTCTGGGCTTTATCGTGCATGAAAGGGGATTGAAGTGAGCCAGCGCAGCATCGAAGCAATCAAGAATACCTTGCCACCTGCCAATAAGACCGAGTTGCAATCAATAATCGGGAAGATAAATTTCGTGAGGAGGTTTATATCAAATTTATCAGGACGAATAGAGCCATTCACTCCTTTGCTGAAGCTAAAGCCCGATCAAGAGTTTGTGTGGGAAGGAAAGCAACAGAAGGCGTTCGATGAGATTAAAGATTACTTAAGCTCACCACCAATACTAATGCCACCTCAGAAGGAAATCCCTTTCAAGCTTTACCTGCCAGCCGATGAGAAGGCCATCGGATCAGTTTTAGTCCAGGAGGTCGATGGAAAGGAGAGGGTGATTTTTTACCTTAGCAGGAGATTGCTGGATGTAGAGACCCGATACCCCCGCTATGGAGAAACTTTGCCTGTGCTTATACTTCTCGTGCACAAAGCTAAGGCATTATCTATTATCGGCGGAGTGCACCGTTGTGTGTAAAGCCGATGTGGTTAAGTACATGCTATCGGTTCCGGTGTTGAAAGGACGCGTCGGAAAATGGGTGTTTGCTCTCACTGAGTTTGACATCCGTTATGAGTCAGCAAAGACAGTAAAAGGGCAAGCAGTGGCTGATTTTATAGTTCAACATAGAGATGAATCGGTGGCTTACGTCGAGCCGGCACCATGGACATTATTTTTCAATGGATCGGTATGTCGGCATGGATGTGGTATCGGATTGGTGATCATATCACCTCGGGGGGCAGTCTTTGAGTTTGCATATACAATCAAGCCCCTTTCGACCAACAATCAAGCAGAGTGTGAAGCAGTATTGAAGGGGTTGCAATTGCTAGAAGAAGTTAGCGCCGATGCGGTGGAAATCATGGGAGATTCTTTGCTAGTAATGAAGCAGCTATCAGGTGAATATGAATGCAAAGACGATGTTTTAAAGACTTACAACAATCGGTGTCAAGAATTGATATCAAGCTTTGGGAGCATAACCCTCACCCATATCCCTAGAGAACAGAATACCGAGGCGAACGACCTGGCTCAAATAGCATCGGGATACAGACCGATGGCTAAACCGATCGAGATAGAAGTTGCAGAGTTGGAGGCCAATGATTGGAGGTACGAATTTGTTACTTATTTGAAGAATCCTTCACAATCGGTGCCAAGAAAACTTAGATACAAAGCTACAAAGTATGTGCTGCTTGATGAAGAGCTGTATTATCGAACCATTGATGGAGTGCTACTCAAGTGTATAAACACCGAAGAGACGAATGTTGTCATGTGCGAGGTTCACGATGGCATATGCAGCACACACCAATCGGCTTAGAAGATGAAGTGGCTACTTCGGAGGGCAGGGTACTTTTGGCCGACTATGTTAGAAGATTGCATAAGGTATTATAAAGGATGTCAGGATTGCCAGAAGTTTAAAACCATCCAGAGAGCTCCAGTATCGATGATGAACCCGATAATCAAGCCATGGCCTTTCAGAGGTTGGGGTATCGACATGATCGGCCAGATCTATCCGGCATTCTGGAGTTTTTGAATGGGATCCATTGGGTTTCGGCATTATCGGAGGGGTCTGGATTACCCATCGGGCCGAGAAAAAAGTAGGAAGGAGGATCTGTAAGGGGGATGAGGATTTGGTTCTTGAAGTTCTACAGGAAAGAAAAGAGTTGAATCAGAAAACTAAAGAAATGCAGCAAAAAACCAAGAACCCGAAAAAGCAGCCAGAAAAAGGAAGAACCAAATAGTGCAATGTACCTCTGGAATCATGGAGGTGGTCGCCATTAGAGCTACGGCGGAGGTTGTCGATGCAGATGAATGCGAAGAGGTCGATTCTACAGTCCTAGATCATCGGAGGCAAGGACACCGGCGGCAGGTGCGCAGCAACGGCGAGAAAGACTGGGTGTGAGAGGTTCCGTGTGCAAGAAGAAAGCAAAAAGCGGAGAAGAAGATGAAGAGCCGTGGGTTGATATTTATAGGGCAAATGTGATGCCTTGAAAACTGGGTTAAGGAGATTTCCGCAGATTTGGTGGGGTCCATGACCCGACGCTAAACAAAGATTGGTGTTGACAGAGATAGAACTTCGAAGCACCAGGATAATCTCACACTCCGAAATTGATGGATGCGATAAGTATTGTGATGCTGTTCGGCAATGTCATCTCAAGGTTTGTGTGGAATGAAGCTTGGTCCGACGTCTCCATGTGAAGGGTAGATGCATCGAGCCAGGCAACATTCATCACAATCCTCCATAGCTAGAAAAGAAAAGGGGACGAGAGCGTGAAGAAGAAATGAAAGGGTCGCCAGATTGATACTTATGAGGATGCAGTGCTTCAGAAAAACAGGCTAAAAGGTACTAGAATACGAAAGGTTTTTCTACAGATTTGCCCATGATTCGACGTTTGGCAGAGATTGATGATATTGGTGAAGCCAGAATTTCGAAGCATCGGGTTGCGCCCATACTCCAAAATTGGGGGCATGTGTTAACGGCAAAATTTGGTAAGGCCCAAGCCCAACACAGTTTCGGCACGGTTAATGGAAGTCAAGGAGTCCGGTCAAAGCACGGTCAATGAAGCCCGTCCGCAACATGTACGAGTGATCGGATAAGGATACAGTTGGAGAGAAGCCGATAAAGAAGGGAAAGGTGGATTTTCTCCGGAATCAGTTACAATCGTATCAGCATAGGACGTCAAGTCTCCAGACTATAAATATGTAACTTTTAGACCTAGGTTAGAATCAATCAACAGATCAACAAACAACTCTCGGCGCATCATCAAACTTGCCACCGACGAGTTCTTGCTCTCTCGCGGGGCTACATCGCTTCGATCTCCGGTGAGAGGTAAGTTCTGCCAAACATATATTGATTAGTAGATCTGAGGCTTCATCGGTTAGGTCCGATATCTTAGTCTATGTATCGATCATACTGTATTAGGTGCGTGGTTTAGATCAAATATATTAATCTAAGGCTTCATCGGTTAAGTTCGACATCTTAGTTTATGTATTTGATTCATGTCACATATCGTTCATCTGGATGAAGTGTGCTCCGATATGTTTAGCATTATAATTTGCTGTGGTTTAGCGACTGTCTTGGTTCGGTCCAATCTTGCAGTTATAGTGAATGACAATGCGAACGCAGATCGGGCATGTTGGAGCCAGATTCTATCGGAGTATAAGCCGATAGGTTATCTCTGCGTGTTTAGCTCATCGTTGTATCGGGCATCGGAATCAGGCGATACACATCGGCCTAGCGTCATTATATCTATCTTGCTTTTATGTCCCGATATCGGCTCCGATACTAATCCCAGCTGATTTTATAGATTAGATGGTTTAGGCTGATAATTCTATCTCGATAGGTTGTACAGTAGATCTATTCTTCATGTCATATATCCGATATGCTACGTCATATAATTTCCACCATGTTATTATTATGTTTTATTTATCTTATTTAAATGTATATACCGATGCATGCCAAGACCATCGGCTCGACAGCCGATAGGCGTTACTGCTTACGTTTTTCTTGTCTATCTTATCAGTTGCATGATCAAACTGATTGGCACGCCACGAACCACAAATTTAGGACCTGCACTAGAGTTAAGTAGATCTCTCAGGCCACGCGTGTGACCAAAAACTTCACCAACAGGATGTAACCGGCATGGGTCGGTGAGTTCTTCAAGGTGCATGATTACGGGTGTACGACTAAAGAGTCGACCCTCTCCACGAACCGGTTGCATGCACGACGGTCGTCTAGCGCCCAACATGGAGGGAGATGTAATCGGCATGGGTCAGCGAGAGTAATGCTCGACTATGGGTATACAGCCCGAGGGCTGACCCCTTCCTGGCCTAGTTGCATGCCTGGGGAGAAGTAGTCAGCGAGGTCAGCGAAAGTAATGCTCGATTGTGGGTGTACAGCCCGAGGGCTAACCCCTTCTCGACCCAAATGCATGTCCAGGAGGAAGTAGTCGGTAGTGTTGATGAAGAAAACGACATCCTGGGGTCGATGAGTGCCTAGACATGCATCATCGAAGAAGGTTATTAACAAAATATTGTTAAGCATAGAACCGACGAAGGTGCTCGATATTCCAGGAGTTTGGTACTACTTGCCCGTCTTCTCACGTTAGTCTGTACACCCCTGGTCCTGTTACTTCAGAGATAATAAAAGGCCCTTCCAAGGGAGTAGAGAGTCTATGCATCCCGATGGTTGATTGTACTCGGTGAAGTACAAAATCGCCTACTTTGAAGCTTTTATTTTGTACATTGCGGTTGTGATATCGCCGAAGGGTTTGTTGGTATCGATCTAACTAGACTGTGGCCGCTATCTAAGCTTCTTCGATGGAGTTGATGTCTTTAGCCCTTGTCTATTTCATGGTTCCTTCGTCATAATATTGAACCCAGGGGGAGTTATGTAGCATATCACTTGGTAAGATTGCTTCGGAACCATAGACCAGGAAGAAGAGTGTCTGCCCTGTGCCTCAGTTCAGCTACGTGCGGAGCCCCCAGAGTATTGCTGGTAGTTCTTGGAGCCACTTCTCAACGTATTTCTACAAAGGATCAAAAATTTGGGCCTTTAAACCTTGTAGGATCATCCCGTTAGTGCGCTCGCACTGTCCATTGGCCCGAGGATGGGTGACTAACGCATACTTGACCTCGATCAGTCGTTCCTCGCAAAAATCCCAGAAATCATTTGCTGTGAACTGAGTCCTGAGGTCGGTTATTATTTAGTTTGGGATGCCAAACCAGTAAGTGATTCCTTCGATGAATTGTGCTATTTTTTTGGCCGTGTAGTTCTTCAGTGGCATGACTTCTATCCACTTGGTAAACTTATCGATAGCTACCAGGAGCCGATCGATGCCCTAGGGGGCCTTTTGAAAAGGTCATATTGTATCAAGCCCCCAGCAAGCGAAGGGCCAAGTTGCCGGGATTGTTTGAAGGGCTTGAGTAGGGAAGTGACTTTGTTTGGCAAAAAATTGGCAGCCTGTGCACTTTTTGACTAATTCTTTGGCGTCGCTGTTAGCTGTCGGCCAATAAAATCCTAATCGGAAGTCCTCTCCAACCAAGGTCCTCACCCCAGCATGATTGTCACATGCCCCTGCATGAACTTCATTAAGGATTTGGAGACCCTCGCTCAGCGAGACGCACTTTTGAACTACCTTTGTGCGCTTGTATAGTTTATTCCCGATGACCACATACTGCTTGTATAGTTTATTCCCAATGACCACATACTGCTTGCTTCGTCTTGTTAGCCATTCAGTCAGGGTCTCATCTTCTGGTATTGTGCCTTTCAGGATGTGGTCGATAAAGGGCTGCCGCCAGTCATTGGCGTCATCGAGCATGGCGACGATTGCTGATAAGCTAGTACTTTGGTTTAGATCGTCCTTGATTGATGGTTTGATGAGCTCTTGGACGAATACGCTCTTTGGGACCATTGCCCGAGAGGAACCGAGGCGGGCAGAGGCGTCAGCTGCCGAATTATCGTCACGGGGAATGTGATGGAATTCCAGGCCTAAGAACTTGTCTTCGAGCTTTCGTACCTCAGCGCAGTAGGCATCCATTTTGTCACTGGTACAAGACCAGCCTTTGTTGACCTGGCAAATAGCCATCTTGGAGTCTCCATAGACCATAACCACTTTACCCCAAGGTATACAGATATCTGGAGGCCGTGTAGCAAGGCTTCGTATTCTGCCGCGTTGTTTGAGGCTTTAAACATCAGCTGTAGTATGTAGCGCAGCTCTTCTCCTTTTGGGGAAATAAAGAGGATTCCTGCACCAGCGCCGTCTATGCTGAGAGAGCCATCGAAGTACATTGTCCAGTATTATTTTTCTTCTTGGCTCGGGGGTAGTATATTTTAGTCCACTCGGCGACGAAGTCAGCTAGGGCTTGAGTCTTTATAGCAGTATGGGAGTGGAACTCCATCATGTATTCTCCCATCTCGATGGCCTATTTGATGATTCGTCCTGTTGAGTCTTGATTATGGAGTATGTCGCCTAGTGGATATTCTATCACGACCATGATTTTATGGGCTTAGAAGAAATGCTTCATCTTTCGAGTGGTGAGTAGGACGGCGTAAAAGAGCTTTTGTACTTGAGGATACCTTGCTTTTGATGGGCCGAGGACTTCTGATATGAAATATACCGATCTTTGGACTAGGAAAACATGTCCTTCTTCGGGTCACTCAACTACTATGGCCGTGCTAACGACATTGATCGTAGTGGTGATGTAGAGGAGGAGGACCTCTTCTGGATTTGGAGCCGTGAGGATCGGCGGCGTGGTCAAGAATTTCTTCAATACGGTGAACGCCTCGTCAACCTTGATTGTCCATTGAAAATTGTCCTCTTTCTTTAATAACTTGAAGAAGGGAGCTCCTCTTTCCCCTAGGCGGGAGATAAATCTCGTAAGGGCCATGATGCAACCGATGAGCTTCTGGACTTTTTTACCGTTGTTGGGTTTGTCCATCTTCATTATCGTCGTTATTTTGTCAGGGTCGGCCTCAATGCCCCGGTTGCTGACAATGAACTCGAGTATTTGTTCAGATGGTACCTCGAAGACACACTTCTCAGGGTTAAGCTTCCAACGAAATTTTTACAGGTTAGCGAATGTCTCAGCGATGTCGCTGATGAGGTTGTCTCCTTCTCTAGACTTTATGACCACGTCATCGACGTATGCCTCGACATTATGGCCTATCTGCTCTAAAAGGCATCGCTGGATGGCTCGCTGGTAAGTTGCCCCTGCATTCTCGAGGCCGAAGGGCATGGTTGTGTAGCAGTATGCCCCGAAAGGTGTGGTGAAGGATATTTTCTCCTGGTCTTCTTCTTTAATATTGATCTGGTGGTAGCCGGAGTAGCAATCGAGGAAGCATAGGAGGGAGCATCCGGCCATCGAGTCAACTACTTGGTCTATCCGAGGTAGCCCAAAGGGATCTTTCGGGCAGTGTCTATTTAGGTCAGTGTAGTCGACGCACATCTGTCATTGTCCCGTCTTCTTTCTAACCAAGATTAGATTAGCGAGCTATTCAGGATGGTAGACTTTGCGGATGAATCCTACTGCTAGGAGGCGGGTGATTATACGGGAATCTTTGACGAGTACATCCTGTAGAGAATAGCACTTGCGCATGGTGTGCTTGCCCTTTGGATAAAACGGGCATGGTTTATCAAGTTCTTCCAACATAGCTTCATCCTCCTGGCGTCGTGAGCTAAAGGCGGTCACCACAGTTTGCTCTGTTTTCCTCTTTTGCTCTTGTTTGCCCCGAGAGGATCTCGGTCAGTCGTCTTGTCGGCGGGGAGACCGAGGTCGGTTGTCTTTGTTCCGATGAGATCGGCTCTCATGGCATGACCGCTCTATCTTTTCTCTTCGAGCATCTTTATAGTTGGCATAGCTTTCTGTAATAGAAATCATTCGGGCTATGGTCTTTGGCTTCTTCCTCACGAGGGCCCCATGCAATTCGAAAGAGTGGTGTAGGGGTATCGATGAAACAGTTGATGACGTCCCGCTCGTCGATATCCACTACTGTAGTTCTTTTCTCCGAGAACCTTTGGATAAAACTGCGAAGCGTCTCATCCTCATTTTGTCGCAATCATTGGAGGTCGTATCGGGTCCCAGGCTTATGCCACGTTCCTTGATAGTTGTCGATGAGGGCTGAACGGAGTTGAGCCCAGGAATCGATAGAGTTCCTAGGTAGGCTCGAGAGCTAATTATTAGCAAACGAAGAGAGCATGACCGAAAGATAGTTACCCATGACCCCCTCATCCCCTCCTGTCGCCCGAACGGTGGTGTAGTAGAGTCATAACCACTACGAGGGATCCATTTTACCATCATATGGTTTGATTCCCGTTGGACGGAAGGATCTCGGCCACCTGACTTGCCTCAAGCGCCAAGTAAATGTAGGAAAACCACCGTGATCATCTCGGCTTCTGCTTCTTCTGTGATTATGGGGGTTGTGACCTTCAGCAGAATCATCATGATCGGCACTGCTGCCAATACTGTTGTGGCTGTTTTTGATGTTACCTTGATTATTGGTCTGCCTGCGGATCTCGAAACGCAACCTGTTCTGCCTTCCTATGGACGGCGGTTGTAAGTGGTCACCGCACGGGCTATCAACAGGCGGGTTTTGGCTGCGCGACGGTTAGTATCGTACTTGACCATCTTCCTCCTTGTCTTCAAGGGGAGAAGTCGGCGGTCAAGATAGAGCCGGGGCTAGGGTGTTGATCTGAGTTGCTATCGCCTGAGCAAACGCTTTGGCTCGTCATAGCTCTAGGGTTTCAGAAAGGGAGCTAAGAGCCCTCTCAATGGCCGCCAGGTTGGTGGCCAGAGTTTTGAAGACTTTCTCTCCATCGAATTCTAAGGTGAATTCATCTTCGAGGTTTTGGTGGATCCCATTATCTTGTTCAACCCGGTTGGCTTCCGCGAGGCGCCGCCTCTCGCTGCTGGTGGTGGATAGCGCTCCCTCGGCCATCATAACAAGATTGGCTGAGAGCTACCGATTATCTTCGAACCTATTGAGCCACCCAGTCTTCACCCATCGGCGCTGAAACATCCGTCCCTTTTTGCTAGAGAAGATGATGTAGTGTTTGGGGCTGGCCAGATCCTGAAGTCGATCCACCCATCCATTCATTCGTCTCGTTGAGGGACCCAACAAGACAAGCCATCTCTCTGGATCCCCGACGAACATCACACTCCCGAATACGAAGATAGAGCCGACGGGGACGAGGAAATCCGAAAGAAGTGCCATCAGATCTTGGTGAAAGCGACGCGAACCCCTACTTGGCGCACCAACTATCAGTGAATCACCGATCAGTCCACCTAAGGAGGTATCCGAGGTGGTGATTAGATGTGTGTAAGGGAAGCGCAATGCCTTCGAACCCGATGGTTGACTCTAGAATACAAGAGCTAAGGTTTATACTGGTTCAGGCCTCCCAGAGAATAATAGCCCTACGTCTAGTGTTTTGGTGTATATTATGATGGTGGATCTTATAGTACGACACAATCAAGCTATAGAGGCTTGGGGCATTGAAAGCAAGAAAAATATACTTAAAAGCTTGTCCTTTGGGAGGTCTTGCCTCCTTTATGTACTCAAGAGGTGAGCCTAATAACTCATAACTCTATCCCGAGTAGGACTTGGATTTTCTACCAAACTTGGGTACTAAATCCTAATTACAAGGATTCCTGTATAAATAAACCTTTAGATATCATATCCAGAGCTTAACTACCCGATAAGGACTCAACTTTCCTTATCAAAATCAAACCCCTGTTTATGGGCCATACTGGACGGTCAATGCTGGTCTTGACCTGCCCTTGGTCCGGTCTGATAAGCCCAACTGCAGGGTACCTAGGGGTCATATCCCTGACACATATGTCGACGACGTGGTCATAAAATCCAAAGAAGGAGACAACCTCATCAGCGACATTGCTGAGACATTCACTGACCTACGAGAGTTTCTTTGGAAGTTTAACCCTGAAAAATATGTCTTCAAAGTACCGTCTAGACAACTACTCGGGTTCATCATCAGCAACTGGGGCATCAAGGCCAATCCAGATAAAATAGCGGTAATAATGAAGATGGAAAAACCCAACAATGCCAAAAAAGTCTAGAAGCTCACCGGTTGCATGATAGCCATTAGGAGATTTATTTCTTGTCTAGGGGAGAGATGAGTTCTCTTCTTCAAATTATTGAAGAAGGAGGAAAATTTTCAATGGACAGCAGAGGTCGATGAGGCGGTTTTCGCACTAAAGAAATTTTTGACCTCACCATCAATCCTCACCTCTCCAAATCCAGAAGTGGTTCTCCTCCTCTACATCATCGCCACGACTAAAGTCGTCAGCACGACCGTAGTAGTTGAACGGCCCGAGGAAGGACATGTCTTTCTAGTCCAAAGGCCGGTATATTTCATATCAGAAGTCATCGGCCTATCAAAAGTAAGGTATCCATAAGTACAGAAGCTCCTTTACGCTGTCCTGCTCACCGCTAAGAAGTTAAAGCATTATTTCTAAGCCCATAAGTTCATGGTCACGATAGAATATCCTCTAGGCGACACACTCCATAATCGAGACACAACAGGGTGAATTGTAAAGTGAGCGGTTGAGATGGGGGAGTACACGATGGAATTCTGCTCCCGCACCGCCATAAAATTGCAAGCTCTGGCCGACTTCATTGCCGAGTAGACCGAGATACAACTACCCCCAAGCCGAGAAGAAAAGGAATACTAGAAAATATACTTCGATGGCTCTTTCAGCATAGACGGCGCTGGCGCAGGAATTCTTCTTATATCCCCAAAAGGAGAAGAGTTTGTAGGACCAAAACTAGCGACCAGAGGGGGGGTGAATGGGCGCAAAAATAAAATGTAGCGGAAAAATAAAACTCCTCCTGAAGCTTTAATATCGGACTTGCAAGTGACTCAATGAGATTCAGTCTAGGACTGGACAATAAAAGTCACACCTGGCAAGTCGATACAAAAACTTCAGAAAAACTTCCTCAAACTCAAATATCAGACTTGCAAGTGACTTGTTGAAATTTAGCACAAGGCTAGATAATAATCGTCACACCAGGCAAGTTGATATAAATATCACCACAAAGTGCTCTCAGAAAAAGATCGTCCAAATAATAGATTAAATGTCAATCAAAGTGCGTTCACAAGTGCGAAAAGCGTTCTATAGAAAAAGAAACGCACAAAGCATTTATGCACAATCGATCGAACACTTGGTGTGCGAGTTCATGGACAACCTCAACAAATCATACCATGTGAGGACACACAGGCAAAATCTTAAACACTCGACATACACAAGTTCATACACAAGTATATTAATCAACAAACGCAGTGCAATACAAAAATTAAGTGCTTGGAGACATTAGATCGAACACCTAAAGTGCAGTATAAATTCCTTGAGACATTTCATCAAACAGGTTAAGTGCAGAAGGTTTATACTGAAGATCTTGATGTAGATGATGGTCGGAGAGGAGTTCGCTGCCGTGCCGTCGACGTCATCAAGCTAGCAGTCGAGG
>KE372653.1:524752-537237 GCA_000418225.1 Zizania latifolia
TCTCACAAGATGATCGATTCATGATTAAGACTCTCCGGAAATCTGAAGTGCAGGTTCTATTTTCTATTTAGAAAGCAGATCATATAAGTTGTGCTAGCAAATTCTGTAATGGTAGATTGTTGAATACATTATACGCTATGCAATACTACCATCTTCTTAACAAGTTGAAGTTAAAAATCTCATGACTATGATCCCTGTAGGTTCTTTTACGAATGCTTCCAAATTATTACCATCATGTCCGTACTTATGAGAACACCCTCATAACAAAGTTTTTTGGCCTCCACAGGGTGAAACCTTCTAGTGGTCAAAAGGTAATGGATTTATTTACACATTTGTTTTGAGGCTTCTTTAGCCCCAGTCCTGTTTTTGGGTGCTGACATCCTTAAATATTTGCAAATCACAGTTCCGGTTTGTTGTGATGGGAAACATGTTTTGCACGGAATTGAGGATTCATCGGAGATTTGATTTGAAAGGCTCATCCTTAGGCCGTTCTACTGACAAAATCAAAATTGATGAGAACACAACTCTGAAGGATTTGGATCTAAACTATTCATTTTATCTCGAACCTTCCTGGCGTGAGGCTTTACTTAAGTGAGCATATTTTCTCAAGCAATAATCATTTCTAAGATATAATTTATCGTTTAACTGCATTACTTGCTGCCAAATCAACATATATTTTTCTACTGAATTGTTGTTCAACTAGTATAGCGCCCAAATACAAAATGTGTATTCAAGTTAGATGTATAATTTAACTGGTTGAAGGATGTCACTAATTGGATAGGACAGACATGATAAAAGATTCAAGTCATATGATGAACCTTTCCCCTTTAAACATGTCGACTAAATGCCAAGTCCTGACATGTGTTGCCAAAAAAATTTTAGGTTTTCTGCAAAGTCTCCTTACACTGGTCCACACAAGTTTTACCACATTTGTCACGTTTAAAGTGTTGCACTTTCCATTTTTGTACTGATGTTTTCCTTCTCTAAGAGCAATTGTGCAACCTTTTGACAGTGATTGACAACCATTGGTCTTCTCTTCAGGCAGATTGAAATTGATAGTGAATTTCTAAGGACACAGAGGATAATGGATTACAGCCTATTGCTTGGTGTCCACTATAGAGCTCCTCAGCACCTTCGGACCCGTGCATCTTATCGCCGTAGCATGGCTGCAGATAGATTAACTGTTCTTTCAGAGGAAGGTGAGTGCACACTTTGCTGCCAGTAAATGACCACCTGTTAACACGATTGAGGAGCTAATGTTCATGGTCGACAAACAATTTTTGCAGATGCTCAGGAGGATGATGCCTTCAACTATCCGGAAGGTCTAGTGTTGGTTCAAAGAGGTAGTGATGAAAACAGTGTGGTTGTCGGCCCTCACATAAGAGGAAGCCGTTTGCGTTCGTCAGCTGCTGGATTTGGGGAAGTAGATCTCCTACTTCCTGGTACAGCCAGGTAAGGTTCTTTCCTTGTAACCAACCCGCTTACAGCAATAGCTCTGAATTGCTAGTACTCCAGATGTTCGATCGCATGGAAAAGTTTCCCCATGTTCCACGTCATCTCAAAGTGGGAGGATTACCCAACCGGGTGTCTTACTGCCTTTTGTTTACCAGGCTGCAGATCCAACTAGGGGTTAACATGCCTGCAAGGGCAGAGCACATCCCTAAAGAAGATGAAAGCAAATCGTTTCGTGAGGTGTACGATGTCGTCCTTTACCTGGGTATCATAGACATATTGCAAGAGTACAACATGACGAAGAAGATTGAGCATGCGGTCAAGTCCATGCAGTATGACTCTGTCTCCATCTCTGCCGTGGACCCCCAGTTCTACTCGGATCGTTTCCTAAAGTTCATCCAGACCGTCTTCCCTGAAAATTCATAGTTGCCTTAGCAGCCGTTGCGATTATTTCCTCCACAGATTCTTCGTGCCCTGTATTACGAAGTTCATTGCTGGTGCATCAGTAGCCGGCACTAATTTTTGCCGAACATCCAGTTGAATCTGGTACACCCGCGGATTTTACATCAACTGGCAGGAGCGCGGCGACAGCGTAGTAATTCTGAGGGTGCTGAAATGTCGTGGGCTATTTATGTGCCAAATGTCGTTATGGTGCATGAAGAGGATCACTGGATGCATGCCTACTTCTGGATGGAAGGAAGGTACATGCCTTGCCAATGCCATGTGCTGATGAGCCTTTTGTTGGCACAAGAAATCAAAGAGCAAAAGCGCACGATATGCCAGAAACAGATTCGTCGAAAAATGTATAACTGCCCGTTTTTGTTTGGAGAGCATTCTGCTAATAGGTTAATTTGTGCCGACAAGAGAATAGGATTGGTAGTGCCAAAATTTTGATGGAACAAAGTGGCGTGGCATATGCCTATTCGCATCGAGATAGCGCCACAAGCGTCTTGCTATTCCTGCACGGCGTTTCTTACCAACCTGCGTCGCTCAAAACTCCAGAATGCGACAACACTTGCTGTAAGACAGAAGCAAATCGCATTGACTCATTGAGGCATCGCACGAGCACAAGGCAACGGATAGTATCTCACGACGCCGCAACAAAAACATCCGCAACATGCAAATCCTTATTGAAAATTGATCGGTCCTAGGACATGAGAAGAGAGGGCGCATACAATCCGGTTACATCGACAAGGGGCTATCTTCCAGACTCCCAGAGCTGAGTGAAATAAATAAATAAATATACAGTACATGCCACAAACGAATGTTTCAACACCAAATTAGTAGTACACTAGTTTCTCCAGCCCAAGAGTTTATTACTATATATATTTTTTCCATCAAGTCAGAACGGTATCTCAACTAAATGTGTAAAAAAATCAACTGTCCAAATTGCAGTTCCATCCATGTCAAGGGGACTCGTATAATTCCTTTGAATTCAATAAACAGCCAGGGGCAAACAAAAACTAACTTACCTGCTGTAGATGCACAGCCCAACCTTGTAGCTCAACATGAGAATCATTGCCGAAACAAAGAAAAGATACATGCCACTGCGCAATATCAGTGGTGTGGTGCTCATCTGTGTAGCTGGCTCGAAATCAATGGATTTGGTTGATACATCACCCTCAATAGTGAAAGAGAGGAGCAAATTGAAGTCTCCACTCTTCTGTAAGCGCTCAGTGCTGCCAGTAAAAGTGATGCCACCGAGTTGGATAATACCAGCAGTGACATGGATTGAGCTATTCGGGTTAACAGCACTGAGTGGGCCAACAGATTTTCCTGTGCCCGGTGGGAACTCTGAGGCCATTGCAGGTGGAGCTGGAATTGAACCCAGCATGCTGGCAAGGCGCTTTCCAAAACTTTTGTCAACAGTGTCGTCCATTGGTGCTTCTGGACCAAAGGTAGTTACATAAGATTTTTATATTAGAGATCACTATAGTATGGTTACAATTCCTACCAGATGTCTGTATGTACCCCCAAAGCAATGGACAATCTTAATAAATGAGATGAAAATAGTATAACACATATGGTGGTAAAACCATACCTGGTACTGCAGTGTCTGGATACATATTCCCAAGGGATCCAGATGAAGAAGCACCATATAAAGTATTTGCACCTGTAGTACTAGAGACCCCATCCAATGTAAACTTTCCATTGTTATCATCCTGCAGAGAATGGCAGAATTCAAATACAACGATAATGATCCAACTAGATGTAAGATAACGATACAGAAGGAACATGACATATCACTGCGGTGTACCTTTTGGACGAAGTTCGACAAGTCTGGAAGTTGAGAATTAGAACCTTCAACAGTGCCCAGGACATCAAACTTGAAATTATCCTCCGTGGCATCAAAGTAAGCCATCAGATCATCTCCAATATCAAAGAGTGACTGATTTTTTGTGGGCTGGTAGAGGTCATTCAAATTTACATAATCATCCTTTCCATCTATCCATTTGTGATTTGATGATGCATCATAAAATGGCATGTTATCGTCCATTTGATGCAAAGCCACCAACCCATCATCTTGCAAATACATATTCTGGTTATCTGAAGAACAGATTTGCTGCTGTCCTGAATATGAGTTGGTATCATTCCCCATGTCAAAGAAACCTTCAGCACTAAGTGTCCCATTGACATGGTTCTGAGTACTATATGCTCTCAAAGGCCAATTTGTGTGATCACCATTAGATAGGTCAATCCAATTCACAGGACCATTCTGGCCTACAAAACCATCAACTTGCCCTGGGTATCCAGACAACCCTGCAATAGTGAAGTTATCATCAATGACATTCTTCTCTTCATTCTTGCCAATGTTTTCAGGTTCCTGCAAAATCTCCTCCAGAGAGAAAACATCATTACCATATCCAACATCATTGGTCTCTTTTGAACCTTGAGCTTTCAAAGGAGGCTGGTTTACATCTTCTTGGGTCTGTAATGGCAATCAAAGTACATGTAGGCGTGTTTAAACACGACAATAGAATTGACAATCAAAGTACATGTAGCTGAGAATTATTCGATTTTAAAAATCCACCAGAGTAGCAACAGAGAATTGAAACATGTGAAGCCTTGAGTAAAGAATTAAATCAGGAGCCACGACAAAGATGCATACATGTAGTATAGCTAATCATTGCAGATTTTCAGCTATTGTTGTCCAGTGTTCGTTGGTATAGCCACATGCCCACATGCCCACATGCCACAGGATGGCATGCTCCAGTTTCAGTTGTAAGTTTTTAACAATAGTATTTTTTTCAGTTCCAGATAATTGCTTCACATGTACTAGGGTTCATTGTAAGTGTTAAATATAGGTAGTACAATCTCAGTTATACAAAACTAATATTTTGAAAATTGCGAAAGAAAATGGCACTACTTACTTGCAAAAGCTCATTAGTATTAAAGTAGATATTCTCGTCTTCCTCATTTGACTCTTCATCTGCAATATCTGTGACTGCAGCCATTTCGGTGGATGCACCACTGGTAGGTGCATTCTCAATTGCATCGTCCTCCTCTTCCCATTCTTCCTCCATGTATGGCGCACCATACTGTGCTCCATTTTGTGGCCCAGATCCTGTTTTCTGGAAGATTCTACACACCACATGCAGATCCTATGCATTCAACAGGAATTAACATCAGCTTATCAGAAAAAGATGCTACAGCACAATGTCATCCAAGTTTAAAACCACTTGTCCTTTGCAATTCAGAGTGATACTGACATTTCATATGATTTAAAAAGCACAGTTAAAGGGTCCCCCTTGATTACATTCAATTCCAGACGTTCTATTAGTGTATCTATCCAACTTAGGTTGATCCTCTTTCTTTTATACATAAAGTATAAGCTCATACTGTCATACATCACACTCATATGGGTATGTGTTTTTCCTGAAGGGACGACGGCTTTAGGCAATGGCCTTCACCTACCATATTTGTTAAGACTTACCCCTAGGTCTAGCAGGAGACAACAAATACAGAAATTTTTGGTGAAGAATTACTAATTTGGTAGTAGATAGATGCAGATAGATCCTGCGCGAAATTAGAGATGGTCGTTGGGCGGATCCTTGACTTTTTGAATTCATCGATCAAATCAGCACGAGTGGAGAGTGAAACGAAGATTGCAGGTGAATCATGTACCTGAGGGGCGTCGGCGTCGAGGAGGCGGTACTCGTGCATGACCCAGTTGGTCCTCTCGCCCTTGGGCGCCCTGCCGGAGTGGAAGACGAGCGTCTTCTTCATCCCCACGAGCTTGCCGCGGTGGTGCACATCGCGGTCCTTGCCGGTCGTCTTCCAGTAGCCGCGTGGCGTGGCGCGGTTGGTCCTGTTCCCGGGGCCGCCGCGGCCGCCGGCGCCTGCTCCGGTGACCTTGCGGTCGAGGCGCGCGAAGAAGTACCACTGCGCGTCGCGGCTGCGGATGCGGGAGAGGGAGGGGAGGTCCCAGGGCTCGAGGCGGTAGAGATCGACCTCGGCGATGGCGTCGATCCGGAGGCGACGGCCCTGGACGCGGCGGCGGAGGTAGTAGGAGACGAGCTCCTCGTCGGTGGGGTGGAAGCGGAAGCCTGGCGCGAGCGGCACTGCGGCAGCGGAGGAATCCGGCGGCGATTGGCTCATCGGACTGCTCTTGGGATGGATCGGAAGCTAGGATTTGGAGGGATCAATTCGGCATAATTCTGCAGGGAGGGAGAATTCTGGTGGGCAGATCGATCGATCGATCGATCGGTTGGTCTAGGGTTTTGAGGAAGGGGGACACCAACTTTATTGGGGAAACAGAGGTCGCCGTCTTCTTTCTAGAAGCCTCCGTTTTCTTTTCTACAGACGCAAACTGCGTTCCGGCAAAACAAAAACTTTAAGAACTGCTATCTCCGTAAGTCATTTAACTTTTTTTAATCAAACTTCTATAATTTTAATTAAATGTAAGTAAAAATATATTAATATATATAATATTAAATAAATACAACATATTTAATGGTTGATTTAACAGAATGTTCTAAAAAATTTGACCTATTAAAAAGTTAGACAACTTATAACTTATAACATGATTATAAACAGAGGAAGCACTCTGTAATTTTATGCAGGTTTTTAGATTAGATGATAATTATTTGCTCCGTATCAAAAATTTAAGTTTAAAAAGATAATTTGTATTACGACAGTCTGTATTGTTCGTTGTTGAGATATGTACATACACATCAATAATTCCGTACTCGTATGGAAGTAGAAAATTTCCTCCTCTTGGTTTTTTTGCTCGTTTCTTCTGCAGTTAAAAGCTACCCAAAATTTTGAATTTAAAACTTAATTTTAGAGTATTATTTAAAGTTTTTTATCATTTTTCCCAGTCTTGACATTACGACCGCTGTAGTTATAAATATAAATATAAAATTATTACCCAAAAATTATTTTCCGTTGAAGATACGTGACAACTTTTTCAACTAGCCCCAAAAGCACAACCTTTTACTCCCTCATTAAAAAAACTTTACTTCTATCACTTTATCACTTCAACTTTATTTATTTAAAAAGATCTTGTTTACTACTATCAACATCGGTTCATAAATAAGTTTTATTTTTTTCAATAATACTTACTTTTACAGTAATAATTTTCAATTTAATCTTTTATTCCTAGCACTAATTTATCAATCTCAAAGTAAATTCTGTGTGGAAGGGAGACAGTAATAAAGTAGCCGTAGTTTCAATTAGAAAAAGTCTATATAACCCCTCACTTATTACACTATGCATACTTAAAACCCTTTAACTACGAAATCGGGTGTTCTATTGAAAATCATTTAAATAATCTCTAGAGTAGTTTTAAAGGTGATTTCGCTAACTTGCATGTTATCTAAGTGATATCATGTATCTAAGAGCATCTCCATCAACCCCTCATCTCACTCCCTATCCTATTATTTAGAAAAATCTTTTTAAAATCTCTCTCTAACCAACTTCATACTCCATTCCCTATCTCATCCTACTCTCTATTTTGGCTCCCCTCCTCCCCAAAGCTAGGGAGCCAAAACCCCTCCCTATCCTTTTTATTTTAACTTTTTTATGTATTTTAGTTTTTTATACATATAAATTGTATGGCCTGAATAAATACTTGATAAACTAATCACAAAATAATTTTAGGTGTTGAAAAGAATTTACTAGCAGGAGTGAAAATTATAGAGAATGAAACGAAGCTTGAAAATATATGAAGAATGGAAATAATTAATAACAGGAGTAGAAATTTATTAACAGGGATGTTACAGCTAACAGTACATGTAAAAGTTAATTCATTGGTGGTAGTTATAAGATATTAATAAAATATAGGTAAGTGAAATATAGGGAGGCAAATATAGGAAGCTCAATGGAGTGTTTTAAAAATAGAGAGTCAATCTAGATAAGAAGACTCTCTATTTTTAGTTATAGGGAGACAAAAATAAAGTGTTGGTTGGAGATGCCCTAAGTTAGTAGATAATATGTTAAAAAAAGGAATGGTCCTCTCTTATTTACACGAAAAGCACCTCTCTCCTCTCCTTCCCTTTAATACACATTTCCCTCTCTTTTCACCGCAACTCTGATAACTGATGTCATGGATCATAAGTTCGGTTTAGTAGATATATGTTACACATGTTATCGCTTATGTATATACCACATCAACAAAACCATCGTAGAATGTTATTTAAGAGATTTTCAATATCTTAAAATATTTAAGATGTAGAATATCTGGTTTAAGGATTTTAAGTACGCAGACTCCAATAAGGATTTTAAGTATCCAGACTCGAGGCTCCAATAGTTGAGAGATTTAAGTGAGACAAACAGTGGGGAGCGGGCTCACAAGGTGGTTGTGGTTACAGTCTCGCAGATGTTTCAGATTTTCCACGCCAGACAACGCTAGGCCCGCTTTGGTTGTTGATCTGAGTCCCCCGGCTCATCCCTGCATCAGCATCGTCGATGACTCGATGCGATGCAAAATGTACAAAGGATGCAGGTCTTGGAACGTTTTTGTCAGCAGACTAGTCATTTAGACAAAAGGAGACATGCATACACCAAGAAGTCAAGGGTAACCTTGGATCACAATTATCAAAACTAGGGTAGCACACCAGTGTTGAAATATCATCCTATTCCCAACCAAAAAGAAAGAAAGAAATAGAACGGCTGATTAACTAGTTACTGACACAATCGGACGCTGATAAGAAACAATAATTATCTCGAATTTCTCAAGCTTTCCGGACAGTGCTAAAACTAGAAAAAACATTATCGATCCACCTAACTTGGCATCAAACATTCTCCATTAGATGATGCCCCATTCTTCACGAGACCTCATCACCTCTCAGAACTGGCTGACACCCTCTGCATGATCATAGACTCAGCTGCCTGAATAGCTTCTGATGTTCCAGTTATAGTCACTTTCCTGAATCAGTAAGTAAAATTTTGACATTCAGGATCGCCATACTTGCATATTGTTTAGGTGATGCACACACGCATAATAATGTTTTAAGCGCATGGTGTGATGCCAAAATGGCTCCAAGGAAATACCTGTCAGATGTGCCAGCTATGAAATCACCCCTATCTGATATCTTGATCCTCGCACCACTAGCCTGCTCTCGCAACAAATTGCAAGCTAATTTAGTTGAAAATGGAACATGCCCACAATGAAAGACAAGCAATAGTTTTGAAAGTCTATTAAATCTTTGTAGCAACAAAAAAGTAGGGCATTTCCGAGGCAGAAAAACAACTGATAAGTGCTACAGGCAGTCAGACATAAGGTGATACACCTCAAGAAGACTGCTACCATGGTCACCTAAGATACTACAAAAACATTATGCCTTATGTACAAAAAAAGATTAGAGAAAGAAACGTGTGTTACAGTCATAGGTATGAGGCTTTCAACAATTGAACATTGCAGTGATGAGAAACTAGTCTTTACTAGTACTGAATTCATAGTATAAGAAAACACCTGAATGATCTCTGTTATATTCCTTCCGGCACGTCCTACAACAGCACCAATGTGTTCATCAGCAACACCAATAGTGAGAGAATCTTGGGCATCATTGTTAGCTGGCGATCTCATAGGTGTACTGGGCTGCAAAATTTCAACAGCAAGCAGTAGTTTGAAGCTTTGAATACATATATCAAATTTAGGCTTTCCCTTGAAAGGAAAAAATAGTCATCGATGCATGCTCCAGTGAACAACCATACAACTGATCAGGACCAACACAACAAATTACAGTTCTGAATTAGAATTCACAGTATTCCACTGATGTTACTTCTTGGTGAAAATAGCATGACTGACATATGTAATATTTCAATCCCAACTGGAACATTTTCTTAAATCTGTTTTATGCTTTCCATTAACATTCACTGCATGTACTGAAGCATACCATGTAAAATGGAATTCAAACAAACCATAATAGTAATTCAAGCATCTCATCATATAAGCAATCTTAGAGAACTTCCCAATGCAACATTATAAGGCTGCTTCAAAATAGAAACCCTATACATGTACAGATTATTGATGTATGACTAATTACACAAACCAGAAAACATTGTTTCTCTTTTGAGAGCATCTCCTGCGTACCATCTCGATCATCCCTTTAATCTAATGCATAACAAAATAAAACACCTGGTAGCTCACAACAACGCATGCATAATAATGCTGATATTTAATTGAAAAGGTTTACATTAGTGATCTATAGGGTAACAGTAAATCAGAAGAAATCACTAACCTTGTTTTGGTATCTTCCTCCATACCCATTAGGTCCATAGTTCACAGCATTATTATATGGCACCTGTGGGATCATATACCCAACAGGAACAGCAGGGTAACTTGGGAAACTAAGGCCTGAATATTACAAAAGGAAATGTTCAGAGAAAAATGATCATGCAGTAGCTGAATGGATATTGACGTGGAAAGCTCATTGTTGGCAAATGGTACACCTGACCAAGCATGCCAATGCACGACATGTTCAGGGAAACGATCAGAGAAAAATAATCATGCAGAAGCGGAATGTAAATTCATGTGGAAAGCTCATAACTGGCAAATGGTACGCCTGATCAAACATGTCAAGTTGTCAATGCATTCTAGCACATCCATTTGTGACTTGTATATTTAGAAAAGCATGTTATCAACCACTGTCAAGTTGTCAATGCATTCTAGCACATCCATCTATGACTGGTGAAAGAAATGCAACTATGAATTAAAAACACCCCATAACAAGAAATGTAGCCATTTGTTAACACCGAACAAATGGTGAAATTTGATTACCTGCATATGGAAATGGGGAGCTCAAATTAGGTGGGTAGTGAACATCCTCCAGTAGCTTGCTTAATATCAAATATATTGCTCGCATCTGATGGTCCAAGGGTCCTGTGACAGTAACAAGTCTATCATGCAATCCAACAAAATTGTTATCCTGTGGTGAAATCTTAATTCCAGCATGTGAGTCTTCAATGAACGATCTGATAAGAGAATGGAACTTGTCAACTGTCAGCATTCATAGAAACATAAACCAACACAAAACAATAAAAATGAAACAAAAAATATTGCTCGCATACAGTCAAAAAGTAAAGGGGACATGCAACAACTCAGGTTAAATTAACGCAAAGGTGAGTACATTAGGAAATAATCATGCATTGACTACTATGCTCAGTTAGTTTCATATACTCCAATGTATCTATAGATTGTAACCAACTTAGAAAATGAACAGCCACTATGGGGATAAGAATATAAGACTACTAATATGAATTCAGAAACCAGGACAAATTTATAAAACAATACATACTTGATTGTTGCCCCTCCTTTACCAATTATTCCTCCACAAGAACTGTTAGGAACTACAAGTCTAACTTTAGGTCTAGCTTCAGCTTCATTGAATTCTTCCCCCTGGGAAAGTAACCAGAGAATAACAATCATCAAACAAAAGTAACATTGACCTACAACCGTTTGCAAAATAAAATAATTTACCTCAGCTAAAAGCTTCTCAAGAATCAGTTCCATGGCCTTTATTACTTCATCAAACAGCCCAGAAACCATGATGATTCTGTCATTTGTACCAGGGAAAAACTCATGGCTACGTGATAACTGAATACGAGCCCCAGACTGGGACTGAAATTCATTAATGGTTGATCCACCCTTGCCAATAATACATCCTGCTGCTGTGTTAGATACCAGAAACCTCAGATGGGTTGGCTTCTCTTTGTCATCTGTGGAAAACAATCACTCGGAAATTCAGAATTATAAGCAAGAAGGGAGAAAATCAATAACAATTAACAATGCCGCTATATGTTTAGTAACAAAATTATTACTATTATTATTTAACTCAAATAGAATAAGTAATCCATGTTGCATATTAAAAACAGCTAATTTTCCAACTAGGGCACTTGACTATATGTGTCATGTAGAAGCGAGGCATATGTACATGCCGAGTTGCTGACAGCCAACCAAGTGAGGCATCATCCATTATCAGTTATCACAATGTTAAGTAAATGGTATTACGTATCAGAAAAAAGCTACTGTGGGACAATCAAGATATTGCTTACTGCTTATGTCAAAGAGGACTCGTGTTTATGTGTTGGTTCCAATGAGAACAAGTGTACTAACTTGAGTGAAAAACCATGAATGCCAACAAACCCAACCACGGCATCATCCAGCAAGTCATTCCTAGTACGAGTACAGATACCAAAGTATATGTCTATTGGTATCAAAACATCAGACAGACGAACGAGCATGCACCTAAGCCACAACTGAATCGAGCAAACCGTTTACTGCGAATACCTAGAAACATATGAACATGAGGCAAAACAGCCTAGAGCAACCCTGAACCCGATCGTTGCACCCCTGTCTCCATTGCACAAGGGCATCCAGACACAAAATCAGCAGCCCAGTGTCATCCATGCGAAGCTACCGTATTTGCCGCTCGTGGCTGCAGATCTCGATCTCAGAGCGGGACGTGGAGGCCTAGATCTCGCGGATCCAGGCATAGCGCGCGTGCAGGCGCGCGTACGCACAAGCCACGTTCAGGTAGATAGATTGAGAAAGAGGGAGGGAGTGAGGTGTGCAGTTACCTTCGGAGGAG
>KE372653.1:548576-567717 GCA_000418225.1 Zizania latifolia
AAGAAGAGCAGAAGTGGATAGGAAACCTGAAATTTCATTCAGAAACACCATAGTTAACAACAATCTGATATCCAAAACCAACTCCAATGTAGGACAGCAAGGCTATCTGTTCTAAGCAGGCACACGATTACTTTGATTTAGCAACACATGGATGTGACAGAATCAATGGTATCCAAAATCAACACTAAAGTGCTGGTATCATCAAAGACAGAGAGACAAGGAGCCTGAGATAGTAACAACAGTAGTTCAATATGATTGGATTATCAATGACCAAAGTAATGATTTATGGTTTCAGAAATTCAGTTATGTAGTCCTAGAAAAGAAGAGTATGAACATTGTGCTGCATGATTGGATGGATTGTACTGTCGACTAATGCACTGGAAAAGGCACCGAATTTTATATTTCACACATTTTGCATCAATTCAGGTGCAGATGAGCCATGAATGAGTGAGTGGGTGTGACAACACATTGGTTGCCAATTTACTTGCTACTGGTTACCTTCTCGAGGCAGGGGCGGGCATCCTTGAAGTCGAGGACGATGAGCGCGAGGGCGGCGGTGATGGCGCTCCAGGACATGTTGAGACCCAGCAGCAGCGCCACCAGCATGCCCAGGGTGATGACGTACACACACGTCTTCCACAGCGTGCTCTTCCACTGCTCCATGGGTTCCTCCTTCTCCTCCACCGAGTGAAACGAGTGCCCGTCCTTCGCTCCGTTCACCCACTCGTCGCCCCTGACGGCGGCGCCCCGCCTCTGGTGGATCCCGACGGTGGCGTCTGTCTTCGTGTCGCCATTGCTGACGGGCTTCACCGGCTCGTACACCTCGCTGCACGAGTGGTCGAAAGAATCCAGCTTGGAGCTCCCCAGTTGGTGGGAACGGAGGTGGGACATGGTGGCCGGCGAGAAGCGGTGCGAGGTGACGTCCTCCTCCTCGACGACCTCGGTGGGCACGGGGACGACGACCTCGACGCACTTCTCGTCGGAGAGCTGGCGCCAGTAGAGGCAGAGCAGGATGGCGGCGTTGACGACGGCGCCGACGAGCGTGGCGGGGAGGATGCCGAAGACGAACTGGCCGAAGGAGATGCCGCTCTGCACGGCGATGACGAGGTTCTGCGGATTGCCGATGGGCGTGGCGGCGGAGCCGATGTTGGCGCTGGAGGCGAGCGCGAGGAGGAAGGGCTTGGGCGGCAGGTTGTTCTGGCGCGCGATCTTGAGGATGAACTCGGTGAGCACCACGCAGCAGGTGTCGTTGGTGAAGAGCGCCGACGCGAGCGCGGCGACGACGCAGGTGCGGACGAGCAGGTCCTTGCCGCCATGGCTCCGCCATGATAGCAGCCGTCCAAGGTGCTTGAACATGTCGGCGCGCTCCAGGTAGACGCTCACCACCATGGTCCCGAACAGGAGGCCCAGGATGGGCAGGTCCACCGCCGCGTACGCCTCGTCGGCGGACATCACGCCGAACAGCACCATAAGCATCGCGCCCAGCAGCGACCCGGCCGTCCTCCCTATCGGCAGGAACGGCACCGCCGGGAACACCGCCAGCACCCAGAAGATGCCGAACGCCGCCGTGCCCAGCGCCACCTTCAACGTCGGCTCCATCGCCATTGCTACCTCTACTCGAATACTCGATAAAGATTTTATCTTTCAAGGCCCAAGAATCTTGGGGAGGGGGGAGGGGGCACAGGATGTACAGTGGATGATGGATGGATATACCTCCCAAGATAAGATTCTTGCCACAAAATCAGAAGGCCTCTACACACTGAAGGATGGATCTAGCTACCAGCTCACCGAGAAATCTGAAAAACAAAATATTGCATCTACAATAAATCTGACAGGCAGAAGATCTACTCTTGTCACCAAGCTTAGCTAAATGGCAGCATGGCTCACATGGACTGACAGCACCAAGAGCAGAATTGAAGCTAGGATGAACTGCAAGCTTGGGAGTCAACTCGATTCTGTTATTCCCAAGAAACCAAATCAACTAGCAACAAAACAGAGTAGAGCAATAATCAACAAAGAAACTAGCTCGAATTTCAGAGAGAAATGGGGGTGGGGAAACACTGACAGGGAAGAGAAGATGTGCCTAATTTGGTGGGGGTGTGCTTGAGCCGAAGAGCCAAGTTCAGAGCAGATAATTCTTAGCTCTGGATGGAACACATCGCATGGGATTCTTCCAAGGAGGCAATGCTCACACTTGGCAAGCTCCACATGGCCTCGCTGCACCTGTAGGTTGCCCCATGATACATATTTTTTGCCCTCTTCTACTCTTCTCTACTCATTGATGAGGATGATGTGTACACCAAAATAAATAAATAAAATCCATCCTTGTTTCTCTGGTACAGAAAAATGGTTGGCCCATGTGAGCTCACCTCTCTGGGGTGTGCTCACCTCACTTCTTTACATGAAGAACATGATTACAGGGACTGTTGCAACGGAGGTGGACATGTCTCCATTGGATCCTAGTTGCACAGGGAATAAAATGTTTTCTCTTGGAAAATTGACAATATGATCATCATGTTATTAATGCATGGGAAAAGTCCACTTAATCTCTTGCAGTATTTGATTATTCTATTTAACCCTCTAAATTATGGAATCAGTTATTTTACCCTTTAAAATTTATAAATCGATTTAAACAACACAGTTGGAATGGTTTTGTAGGTGATTTTTTACGTAGATGATGACATATGATAGTGATATTGCTTATATAGTATATATATTAGTTCATTTAACTTAAGTTGATCTAACTGATTTATTTATCTTAATTATTGGTAAGTTCATAAATTACATATTAGTATTATTATGCTTCTTTTTTTAAGCTGTTATAATTGTTAAAAAAATCTTAATTGACTCTATTGTCATATGATTGTCCTAGTCATATTTCATGTAGCTAAAACCACTTATAAAATTACTATAGGATAGTTATTTAAACCGTTTACATATTTTATTGGATAAACTTCAGAGGTGAATTAGACTTCCTTGATATAAAGACTTTGACTCGGTAACGATGATTCACGGCCACATGTAAGAGTGTTGGATTCATATCACCGATTTTTTTCATTATACATTCATATCACTAATTGATAGGAACGAAACGCATGGGTGGGAAGTTTCCGATCTTCTACTGAGTCTTAAAATAATATCACTAATTGGCAAACTAACACGAGTTACTCATTCCCTTTTATAAATTTGACACCAACTTAAAAAAAACGTCTAAATTGGCTACATGAAAATCATATCATCAAATTCACCGTTAAGAATACTTTCATTATATTATAGTTTAATTAGTACCCCTCTGTCTCAAAATTACTTTTGAATTTTGTTCTAAGTCAAATTATTCCAAGTTTAATCAAGTTTATATCAAATAATATTAGCATATACAATAAAACAGGTCAACTATAAAAATATATTTCATAATGATCTAATGATGCACATCGAAATAATATTAATAACTATTATTTTCAATAAATTTAGTTAAACTTAAGCTAGTTTGATTTAGCACAAAACTAAAAAATAATCTTTTTTAGGACAGAGATACTAGTAGAAGTATAGTATACGAGGATCGTATGTAATTGCCTCTTGGATGTGGCTGTAAAAAAGAACAGTGACAATCTTGGTGTTTTTTTACCTGTTGAGTGTGTCCTGTTTCTGACTGGAAGCTGATCTCTTACTACTTAATTAGAGAGCATGTAATACAGGCATGCAATGATTGATCAGTGAGAGTAACTAACCACATTGCCGGGCCCTGCGATAGTGACACAGGCCGAGAAGCATCGTCTGCTTAAGCTCACCGGCGGCGAGCTTAAATTATTGATTTGTGAGGTGATGGACCAACGTTATCCTTCCACGCCTAACCATTTCCTCACTTTTTTCTGCTCTTAATTATGCTTGCTTAGTTTATATCCGTGCTTATGCTTTGTTTTGACTGCGGCTTAAATTGGTTATCTCTTTTATGGAAGCAATTGCATATTTGCAGAGGAACAGTTTATATGATATCTCCTGTTTTCTGTTTCATTTCCTCAGCTTTCAATTGGACGTAGATTGATGTTGACCCAAACAAAAACAAATGTCAGAAACGGTTTTGTTTATAGTTCAAGCTTTCCTGGAAAGGCAACATTTAATCCAATCTTTGTTGCAGCCTGCATGGCTATATCCGTTGGTTATCTAGATTTTTTTCCGTCCCCAATACTCAGTTTTGATTGAAAACAACTACTTTATCTATTAATTTCAAAGCAAGATTAAAACAAATAACTCTAACTATAGTTATATTGTATATTAGTACAATATTTTGAATTGTGAATCTAATTATACAACTTTTATACTATATAATTTGATTATGTAAAAAATAGTATTAGTCAAATCTTATCTAGATAGATTTTAGATCTTTAATGTCAAAACTAGAGATGTCAATTCTACATGTATACCTGTTTACCCGCAGGTAAAACCCGTATGTTCCCAATTGTATACCCGCAGGTATGTTATTGAGTTAAAATTTATACCTAACAGATAAATGGATACGGTTACGGGTATTGATTACCTATACCTGTTTCACATGTTACACGTTTAATATTTAACATGAGTATATAAACCAATCAAAAAAATCAAACCATATCCTTTCTTCACCCCCAACACTGCCTCCATGGCTCCACCTCTTATGGTGCCTCTCCTTACCCCCTCCCTCCCAGCCTCTCGCGCCGGCCTTGTATAGATCTAACGGGTATACTCGTGTCCGCATATGGTGGGTATGGAATGGGTATGGTTATAGAAATTTTTCGTGGATATAGGTATGAATATGCATTATTCGTATTTATGATACCTGATTAACATCTCTAGTCAAAACTAACAAGTATTTGTGAAAACTCGAAGATAATATAAGATTCATACGCATATGCTTATGTAGATGGATTTTAGATCTTCAATGTCAAAACTAACAAGTATTGGTGAAACTCGGAGGTAGTATAAGATTAATACGCATATGCTTATGTAGATGGATTTTAGATCTTGAATGTCAAAACTAATAAGTATCGGTAAAAATTCGGAGGTAGTATAAGATTAATACGCATATGCTTACGTAGATGGATTTTAGATCTTCGATGTCAAAACTAGCAGCAAGTATTGGTGAAAACTCCGAGATAGTATAAGATTGGTATGCGTATACTCACCTAAATAGATTAATTTGTATAATTGAACAAGAGGAGAATGCGAGGAAAAAGAAGTACTCGTTAGCTATGCGTCTCTTGACAAGCACTGGGGACATTAAGTCGTGTGACAGCTATCAGTAGCATGATTGCTCATCAGGCTTCTCCAAATACGTATCAACGTCTCGTGATCTGGCTGTAGTCTCTGGTGGGCCATCAATGAATCTCGTCCAGAGTTCCAGACAACACGGCGTGTGAGAGCTCTGCTGGATTTTTTTTTCAGTTCTTTTGTTCCTATCCAGCCACAGCAGATACAGAAAAACAATCCTTATACAACATTAATTATGAAAAATACAACGTGATCAAGTAAATGTCATAGCAACAAGGGTAAACGAGTTCTCCTTTTAGAACGACCGTGGTAATCGAACATTCAAATATAAACAGTCAGCACTCGGTTCAGTTCAACATATAGAACACAAGAAAAGAGCGTTGCTTACAGACTCTGTGACAAGAGATGTGGCATCACATATGCCAAGACAGTATTCAAATTCTTGCTGAACTGGTAAAAACAACAGAACAATATCTTCAAGTTCTCTCTGCTAGTAGCAAAAGCACAAACTAATAGAAAAGGGAATGAGAGTCATCGCTTGCTCCATCCGACAATACTGCTGCAAGAAAGTGTTCTACTCTTTTCACTAGTTTATTATGTACAAAAACAGCATCAGTATCAGAACAGCGAGTCAGTTAAAGAGAATACAACAGACGCTGCACCATGGAAGTACTATGGTTTTATAACAACAGGTTCCAGAATCTGCATCACCTTTAGTATCTTACGATGATATTAGCTGGACGCTATCTAACTTCAACTTACCACTAAAATCGGAATGTTTTTGCATAAGTTTGCATCTCCTGCAATTATGATGATAGTATCTGCGGAAGTGAGAAACAGCAGGACCAAAATAAACAGAAGCTTATTTCTTCATATTATGGGGTTATGGTCAGTGCAACGGTTAGTTGACCCCTGGCTGTGCCACTTGGAAGATGGGCCAACTTTTCTTTGGCTCTGCTGTGATCCCAGCAACTTTCTCATTTGCCCACCAGTCAGATCCAACACTTGGTTCCACAGTAGTAGCATCAACGTTGTCAAACTTGAATTCTTTGGCCTTACGAAGGGACAGGGAGCGACGTGCTTTCTCAGGCAAATCATGATATGTTTCATCCACACATATCCCTGCTCTTGTATCATTAGATTCTCTGGGGTGATCGCCGTTGCTGATGGCTGCAAGGCGAAAAGATGCTGCAGCAGACTCCCCAGAAATGTTGGTTTTCTTCTCAAGACAGCGAGCTACATCTTCTACTGTCAACTCAAATGAAACCCGATAATCCATAGCATGATCATTATTTTGAAGACGGGCAGAGAAGTCTACAACTGGTACAGCTGCAGAAATATGTCCATCCAAAAGAGAACCACCATTGCGCATATGGCAAGGTATCAACTTCTGTGTTGCAACACCCTCAAGATCCAGTATCTTTGGAGGCTCACGAACTGGGAACAGGGGGAAAGTGCAACGTGAGGACGCCTGCACCTCAGGGTCAGGAAACGGGGAGGAAGTCCCTGAACAAGCTGAGCTTGGAGATATCAGACGTCCTATTGGGCTCTCAGGGTAAATCTGATATGACTGAAGCTCGTCTGTTTCCCCATTCTTGCTGTTGTTAATTGAGGTTAGCAGCTTTGCATATGGCACCTCTGGAGAGGAAGGGGTTGTCAGGTGCACAGACTCTGGTGGGGGAGTGAAAGGAGCTGTTGAAGGTTCAGTTGTGAAGGCTGAGAAGATTGGAGGTGAGACTAGTTGTGTCTCATGTGCATATGGTCCAATAGCAAAGATGGATGGTGGCCCAGCGGGGGAAGGAGAATTTGGTGACAAAGGTGAAAAAGACGGAGGGCCAACAGGTGATTGTACAATAGATGCAGTTCCTGATTGGAGAAAAGAAGCAGGAGAGGATGGAGGTGCGACAAAGGGGAATACCGGGGGTGGTGGATGGTTTGGAATTTGTGGCATAGGTGCATCTGTCCTCTGAGGTAAAGGTTCTGGGACAAGAACAGCATGGCTGATGCGTCGGCCATTTTTTTGTGATCCAAAGCAGAAGTACACACTTAACCAGTCAGCCCATTTTCTTCGCTGCAAAAGAACAATGCTATTTAATTCAAAAATAAAACTTAATCCTTGGGGAATGTGGTTCAAGAACATTACATATTGCAGCATAAATAATTGGCAGATAAACAGCATAAACATTGGAACACAGTCAGAGTATAGTAGCCTACGTGTAACTTTTCAGACATATAAATTCTATATTGACTGTCTTCCACAGCACAGGATGACCAATAATATGAAACATGTTAACAATAGAAATAAAAGCTGCCTGGGTGGAAATCTTGTTTGCTCTTTACGTTAGCAGAAGAGAGAAGTGCATGGTCAGGCTATTAAGCTCAATGTAACCACAGCAAAATACTGGAAATGAAATTCCACAAATCATCAAAACTACATCACAGATCTCCTGTTAGTAACTTTTCTTTTGCAAAATAAAAGCTCCAAATAAAGTTTCATGAATGATCATGGCCTCCGGATACTCCAAACTAAATGGTCATGAGTGTGTACCATAGGACCATATTTCCCTATGAGAGGGAACTAGTAATATACAAAGATGAAAGCCCAACAGCCAGCCATGTAATAAAAAAACAAGAATAACTAAGGCCAGAGGTTTAAAATATAAAGACTGGCTGGTTGCATATGGCCAACACAGAAAGAATATTTTGTTCCCGTCTTATTCCTCTGAAGAGTTCAAACTGACAGTTTAAACTATTCACCTTCTTTATTCACATTATTTATAACATCAATTTTCCACATGTATTCAATGCTTTAAGGTGATACATAGGCTTCATTCAAGATCAAATATGACAATTTCTGCAATCGAAAAACAAATCATGTATTGCAGTAGCTAGAAAAATGACTGGATTATGTCATGTTAGACTCTTTTACATTAGAAGCGCTATAACTTTTCTGTGTATCTTAAAATTTTAAAGATGCAGACCAAAAATTAGTTACAAGTCAACCAAGTGAAGAATGAGGAAACAAATTTGCCATCATAGATCTACTAATGCAGTTTTTCCCAAAACGCGACTAATACATCAACATTCTAGCATAAAACCACATCTAATGATATATGAGAGAACACAAATAAGACTACACAAAGAACCGTGCCTAGCAATTCTTCAATTTTGCATACTAAATACAGCAACCTTCACTACAGACAAACGGATATTATGGCGACTAAGCAACCAAGAATCCAGTCACAACGATAGAACCATTGAAGTAAGCTACCTAAACGACCCAGCTGAATCACGCAAGCTACATCATATATCAAAATCATGCATGCAGGAAGTGAGGCACGAACCGGCTCCGCAGGAGGCTGTGTGCGGCTCTCGGCTGTGACAATGGCAGCAGCGGCTGCGTTCACTGTATCGACACTGTTGTGGACGGGCCTCATCTCGTTCCCGCTCTGCATCTAGAAAAGGAGCTAACAGCTATACGCAGCAAATGATATTTTTCCACTCGACAGGTTGAACCAAGCGTCCGAGATCCAGACTTTACTTATACCCAAAGAAGCACGACTCCGTCTGCTTAATCGATTATTCTGCGGAGTCGGAGCGCGCCCACCAGAGAGTGAAATCACCCTGCAAGATTGAACCTTTTTAGTTAAGAGAAACCATCCACTAAAAGGATCGTCACAAATCCAAGCCATGAACAGCGGCGGACCAAACGTGTGGTATGGGTGTTCAGCTCAACCCCAAATCTAGCTGTTAGTGCTACGCTGCGCACCAAAGAAGGAAATCCAGAAGAAACTGGATGGGGTTAATTTGAGGGGGGGAGAAATCAATCCTAATCAGGACGAATTTTCCAATCTACGCCACGCGCCCACGCCGGCTCATCAATCCAATCCAAGCGGCGCGAAGGAGGAGGAGGAAGAGGAATACCTTCGATTCGATTCGCACCAAGACGGAGGCAGATGGAAGGAGGTTGGTTCGGCCGCGTTGTTCTCATCGGCCCGGGCTAAAAACCAGCTCGCCGGCCGTGCCGTGCCGTGCCGTGCGCGATACGAGGCCAGGCCGCACAGGGGAGGAAGGAAATAGGCTCGAGCGGGATCGGGAAGGAGAGGAGATCGCCCACACCGTGCCTACGGGCCTTGTCGCCGGCGAGGACCTCCAGCTCTCGCTGCAGATCAAGAGGAGAAGAAAACGAGTACGATGGCGAGGGGACAGGTGCGGTGCAAGGAGAAGCACAAGATGGAGGGGCATTCTGGTCATTCTTTTTTTACTTTATTTATCCTATTACGTTTGGACATGTTTCCCTTTACGTTAGGTTTTATAATACTTTACAACAAAGAAGTATTTCAAGTTTTACGTAGCATTAGGAAACATCTTCAAACTATTGAAATTTCATAAAATATAAATGATACTTCATGAAACATGGTGAAAGTCTCATAAATTTCACTTATATTTTATAATTTTTTTGTTTAGATTTGTGATACAATCTAGTAAAACATATTTCAACATACCATGGTGTAAAATAAAAGTAAGGCCCAAACATAGTGTAAAGTAAGAAATGGATCAGTGCAAATTGCAATTTACTCATAAATTTATTGTTGCTGTGTGAAACGAAAAGAAAATGCTGTTGACCTCGAGGGGCAGTATAGTAAAATGGCTGAAACTCTCAGGGGCATTTTGGTCAGAGCAAGTAGCCGGTGGCACTATCCCACGTGTGCGTGGACAGAGAGCCAATAATAATGGGCAAGCCCATCCAAACGCGCTCCCCGTGCACTCGGGCGTTGTTGGGCCCACCTGCCAATGACACGTAGCGAGGCTGGTAAGGCCTCCGGAGGTGGCCGGTGATTGCGCGCCCCCTCGTGGGGGTTGAAGAGGTGTGGGGCCAGCTGCTTGCCTTTCCCGAGGAAAAAACAGCCTCCATTTGTTCTCCTTTTTTCTTTTTTCCTCCAGTTTTACTCGCGAATAATCACAGCCATCCATTCCGTCCACTTGTCGATCCCACCGTACATCATTTGTATGCATACGGAGAATTGTTCTACTACTAGCACCGTATTTCAACGCCACACTTAGTTACTAGGACTCGTGATTATTCGTCAGGAATTCTCTCAAATTCTACGAAGTCGTACGCTGTGAAAATTTTGAAACACCCAGTCACGAGTCAACCATTTGACATGTTCAAACAAATTGCTGCATAATCTCTTCGTCACACAACAAGATTTTTTAGCAATTTCTAAGACAAACGAGTAATATAGAGAAATTACTTAATTGTCTCTTATAAATTATATTAGCTCGAATTTTTAGTCGAATGTGATAAGATTGTGGTCCAATTTGAAACAATTTAAAATAATCATGATTATTGGATAACCAAGAAAATGATCGATTCTAATGATTAGTTTTGTGATAGATTATGACTATTATTTAAACTAACTGTATTTTTTTATACATAATTCACTTCTATTTTAAAAATAAGTTGTCAACAAACTATCTCAAAGAAGGCATGTGTTACTTGGTTAACTGAAGCAAATTAATTGAGCATGTATTAATTGAAGAAAATAAGCTAAAAATATTTATGAAATAATTAAGACTAAAAATAAGGTTTTAAGTTACGGAGGCAACCCAAACAAAAAAAAGGTTATAGTTTTCGTGGAGTCAGAGTCAGAGCGAGATGAGTGAGTGGAGAATCTGTCTCTCGTGTAGCGTACGTATTTGTCCTGACCACAGTTAACAATTGCGTACAAGACGGGCTTCGTTTTCGTTTATTGTTTTTGAGGAAAACATTTTTTTCAAAAAAATGATAGCCAGTTTCTTAGCAATAGGACTGATTGAAGTGATAGACAGATTTCAAATTTCCCATGAAAGCTGCTGTATAATGAAATACTCCAACTAGTTGATTTATTTATTAAGAACTGGAGTAATTGTGTAATCAACTTACCAACAATTTTTCTCCAATGTGTATATATTTGCTCATTTGCTGGCAAAGAACATACTGAGAGCATAATATAGCTGATGCATACTTCTAATGAAAATACTTCATTTAGTGCATACTAAAAAATACAAAAAAATCAGATGATATTTTAACTCAGTGAAAAATATTTAATCACTTTATCAAAAAATATTTTAAATAGATGCAATATTCGGCGATTTTGTTTACAACACCAGTAAACAACTATACGTAATACTCTTATTGTTATGTTTCAGTAATTAAAACTCAATATTTCATACGTAAAAGTAAAATATTTTAACTTAGATTTAACCGTGCTTCACTTTATTTATTTTATTTAAATATTTTTTATCAATTGATGAATCGTTGTTCATTGAGTGTTGAAATATCGTCTATTTTTTTAATTCCTGGGATGTCTGGACTACAGTTTTTCCCTATGGAAAGGAAATTTAGAAAGCTGATCAGTAATGGTTTGACAGTCCAAACAATCAGGTGCTATGCTACTAACTGCTGTCGATGTGACCACTGTAATTGGTTCTACAATGCAGCACCAAAAATTAGATCCAGATGCAGTTTTGCAGGAGTAACAACCAGTGCAGTGATAGTTGAAAGATGAGAAATCCAGCTAATGCTTAAGGGGACACCATGGTTGCTGTCAGTTGTTAGCATCATATTGTTTTTTCTTGCAGGGTTGGGTTGGGTTGGTTGGTTTGTCCCCATCAGCATCATCCGGGCATGACACCAACATCCACATGTGCTGGGGCTACTTGTAACTCTGATTTTTGGCTACTTCTACTGTAGTGTGGTATTAATCAAGGGGTCTCCTCCTCCTAAGTATAGTAGCCATCCTCTGCAAGCATTCTTTGGCTGGCTTTAGTGCTTTGTTTGTTATTAATCTTTTTGTTTGTTCCATTGTTATGTTGAGACTTGAAAGGCTGGAGGCTAATAACCTAAAGCAGCCATGATAACCATGGTCAGTTAACACTATAAAATGCGTCCATGTGATTAGGATAGGAACATAATTGAACAATCTTTCAAGTACTCTTTCTTTTAAAAAAGACTTTATTTTGTAGCCCTTCAATTTTATCCTTAAAACTTCATTTTATACTTTCTTACATATTCTTAGTTCGTAAATCAAAAAATATATTACTTTGATGTTGGTTACCTAACACTTCGTAGTAATATTTTCTTATCAATGACATTACAGCAATTTTTATTTTTATTTCAGCCAGCTAGCCACCACGATTGAGGCTACACTATTCTATGCTAACACTGACAGACAAGGAATAATCTCTAAACTGTAAACCAATGGGTGTGCAACACATTCCCCAAATGACATTGTTTTTGTCTTCTTCGATGTAAGAGCTAGGAAATTATGTATTTTACTCATACTAGAACATCGAGTTAGATACAGCTTCGGCATCTGAAAGCATGACCCATACCCATCAAGTTACTGCAGCTAATGTTCCTGAGAGGACAACATAAATGTTGACACTATAAGCAGATCACACTGAGACCAAGGAACTTCATCAACCTGAATGATCATATATATACAAGTTTTCTGCAGTAACCTGAAAAGTTACATCAGTTGATTGCGGTACTGTGGGCAAACCAGGGGAAGTACTCTTAAAAGTCGAAAACAAATCACACTAAACACACGTATATATATACAAATCCAGGGGGGTTGAATCAATTACATAGCCAGCTCGCATAAACACCCAGACGATTTGCAGTACCGAGTAGACGATGCCCCACTGTATTCATTCCCAGGTGATGTCTGATGTCTCAAGTGGTTACATATTTAGGATACGTTTCATAGACGGAACATGTTGACGGGACTTGGGGCTGTGAAAATAATCAGCTAAATCGAGCATGTCCATTGATTGCTGGCAACAAGGATGTCCTTGATGCGATTCAGCGGTCCTACGGCTTGGTTAATTTTCTGAAAAGCAAAAAAAATCTATGTCAATTAGAACTCAGCTGAAAGCTTCCACATCATGAGAAGTAAAATCAGAACCGTCACAAACAACATCAATCATGCTGGAAAACATTTCAGCAAACAATGGAGATCAAAATAAACAATTATCTGTTAACGTGTTCCTTCACGATGTGTTTCTCACTTACCCTTACCACCTAAGATAATCATCAGAACAACATAATCATAGAAGAATAGATAATGAAAATCAACATAGGTATAAAGAACAGCTTTTAGCAAAATTACTCTTGCAGGTGTATCAAAATTACATATATAGATATACTACCTACAATATTTCTGTGGGACTAATAATAATAGGCTAGGATAGCACCAATCTAAGAAAAGCTCGTTCAACACCGGTTGAGATTGTTTGGACAATCTAACGGAGAACTCTAGAGAAATCGATACATAGTGGAATCCTGAGACGTGATAATAGTGTGAGCAGAGACGGGGAAAACCAAAATTGACTTAGGAGGAGATAGTAAAAAGAAACTTGAAAGGATGGAATATTTCTAAAGATTTAGCCTTGAATAGGAGTGTATGGAGAGAAGCTATTCATATGTCTAAACCTTAATTAATGGCTCATGTTAGGTTTCAACTCTAGTCTATCTTAACTTATTTGGGAGGCTTTGTTGTTGTTGTTGACGACTAGTAATAATAGGCATGATATGAGATGCTTGCCAGTAAGGCACCAGATCCCAAGGAGACAAGGACATTTTGGCAACCCTCCACAGTTTCTATAACCTGAAGACTCACTTTCCAGCATGTTAACATGGCAAAAGGGGTACACACAATCAGCAGCTGACTGCTGATTTCTGAGTACAGACCAATTGGCTCTATCTGCAGTGTGGACAAGCTCTTGGCAATGAGATTTGTACAGCATGTAGGCCATGAATCTCTCCCGCAAGTATCTTTGAGCATGTGGGAATACCTCGTTGGACTGCTCCAGCAGAGAGGGAGGGCTTCCCACCACGCTGTAAAGACTGGATTTCCTACCTACTATCCACTAGATTCTCAAAGGTGCTCCTCAATGGGATTCCAGGCAAACCAACACATCATTGAAGGGGATTAAGCAAGGGCAACCCTCTTTCCCATTTCATTTTCATCCCAATGCTAGACTCTCTAGTGAGCCTCAGAAACTTGGTGACAAAAAGAGATTTACTATAGCCCTCTACAGGTTGAATATCAGAGAAATATGGACAGCTGAATGGACACAAAATCAGTGCCAATGCATCAAAGACATCAATGTGGGAAAAAGATTTTTTTCTTAAAACAAAGATATTCATTTGCAATTACCTCATTGCTGCTAGAAGGATACAATTTAACTGGCTGATGCTGCAACTTGCCCTTTTGCCAGAGCCTCCCAAAATATGTGATTCCCACCAAAGTAGTAGCAGCCTCTATGATGGGCCAGAGCTTGCTACTTTTCCTTGCATTCTTGTACAGTGATAAGAGTTGCTTCCTCCACCAAGCATCACGTGGAGGTTCAGAATCATCAGGTTTGTATTGCTCACTAGACGTAATCACCTTGGATGGATCAATGACAAGGTTCACATTTTGCAAAGTTGGCTCCTCAGTTTTCTTCTCGTTTTTACTCTCGGTAACTAACCAACTTAACTCGTTTTTAGCATCAGTTGCACTGTAACGAGATGAGAACATAACCGGTTCCTCACCAACCAAATCCATCCCTTGGAATGCCTTGCCATCATCAAACTCCATATCAACTAGGGAAAGGCTTTTCCCTTTGTCAAAGGATGGGATCCTGTGAAGGTCATCCTTCAGTTTATGCTCGCAGGTTTCTTGGAATTTTTCATCATCGCCTTCGGCAGAAACTGCATCTTGGCCACAAAGCTCCTTTTGTTGCTCTTTGCTATCAGTGTCCCTGAGGAGACTCTGAACCTCATTTTTTGAAACAGAGAAATGACCAGACATCAATAGTGCTGCATCTGAATCATCCCCTTTTGTGCCATATTCCTTAACTTCAGGCTCATCAGAAGGTTCAGACATTCTTGGGCCAGGTGCAGATGCATATGTTGACGCAGTAAGTTGGACGACTTCCCAATCAATCCCACGTGGAGAGGTCTGCTCAGCACCACTCTGGTCAGGCTCCATCTTCCTGTAACCAAAGTTAGAAGACTCCATTATTGAAGGCCACATAAAAAGATATTTAACTCAGATGATTGTTGACGCAAAAATCACAGGTATTCCTACGTCTTCACACTCGAAGGCCTGAGAGTGTCTGCTTAGCTTCAGTGCAGGTCCTAAATAACCCTGAGGTGTTCAATGAGCGTACCAGTCAATTTAACCTTGCAATTGACAAGGAAACAGGCGTGAGATGTCTTAACACTATCGGCGATAGCCTATCGGCATCGACAACGATAGCACGTATGAGAATCATGATTCACCAGGACTGATACGTGTAAAACAATAAACTCTACCAATCGGCTATAACGAGATGGCCCAGTACCAACTAACCTTTATAGTTCAAACCAAATTGATGCAGCATAAAGACAGGTTATCAAGAGCTTAGAGATAATGACAAATCCGATTAACAGAGTAATAGATAACTCATCGGCTAAAACCCCAACGAACGACTTCTTAGCAGATCAAACCAGACCTTCCCGTATATGACCTCACCAACGCCACGGATCGGACCTAACCAAGACAGCGTGCCGTTACCGATTGACATACGATCTAATATATTTCGACAAGTTAAAACGCCGTGATTGGCAAATACAAAGATCCAATCCATAGATCACGACAAAAGAATAATAATCAATGTATTTAACCGATAACTAGCAAACCTACTCCATCTGATCACAGTATCAGACTCAACCGAGAAAGCCATAAACATATAAATCAGTTTACCAACGGGCTATCTCCGTCGAAGCTAGAGACCGGACTCAACCGATGCAGCCATAGCTCCGACGGAGAATCACCCTAATGCTACGTACCTAATAGTTAGCAATGCGCCGAAGGGTTTGTTTGACAAGATTGATTGTGATTTTATGATGACCCCGGGCTTACATATTTATAACCGGGTTGACACGCCATCTAGAGATAACGCAGAATCATAACTGACTCAATTATTTATTAACTAAATGAAAACTAATAACGAAGTTCAGCCCACGCCGCTCGCGACCTGTCTTCGCCTGCTAAAGCCTTCCATCGGTGGCCCATTGACTGTTTGTCGCCCCGTGCTCCTAGCCGATGACGCGCCGGTCCAACTTCCAGTGTCAACAATGATATAACGTCTTAGGGTTTTGTAACCTAAAGCAGGTATTAATAAAAAATCGAAACAGAAGACCAGCCTAACTTTGGGGCAGTGACATGGTAAAAGAACCCAACAAGAGTACTACTAGAGTAGTTCTGACATGAGAATATATATAAATTCAAGTAGATAAAATGACGCTGAATACAGAATTAAGTGCTATGCTTGAAAACTATAAGGCGCGCGCATGTACAGAAAATAGGCAACATACTAACTATCCATGTACATAAACAGGCAACTGCTAGATGGAATTACATTATCCATACTAACGACAGTGCGCTCGCCGCTAGAAGTATACAGAGACTCAAGGACAAAACGGAAATCAGGGAAACCACCACTGAACTTGGGATCCGACTGAACTATATACTACCTCAAGCAAGCCATTACATACTAGATGAAGATGTAAGCTAATTAACACTAGTTCCTAAATCAACAGCAACACAGGGAGGATTATAAGATTACTGAGGATGGATCGTCCCGAAGAAACGACTCGAGCCGCGGTTGCAGAGAAAGGGGGGCGAAACCCAGCAACTCCAAGAATCCCAGAGGGCCAGAGGGGAAACAATAGAGAGTAGAGGAGAGGAGAGGAGATCGAAGGAGGAAACCGTACCGGCGGCGGACGAGGGGTGAGGGGTGCAACGGCACAAGGATCGCGAATGGGGAAAGCGGCGCAGGAGAGAAGACGAAGCGAGGAGAGGTGGCGTTGCGTGCCCAGATTTTTCTACTCTCTCCTTCTCTAGTAGGCCCAGTTCGTTTCGGACTGAGAAGGGGCTTGAGCATTTGAACCGAGAAAGCTTAAAATAATAAAAATTATAATGTAATATTGATTATTTAATAATTCAGTTTTATAACTAATTTATTAGTTAAATAATTTAAACTTATGTTTAATAGGATTGATTATTTTATATTAAAAATAAAAAATTTAAAGGCTCTTTTATTGAATGATAGAATATAGTGCCAATTTACGCATAAATTAGAGCAATTTCAAAAGGTTGCGTATAAAACTAGACCAGCGTCTAACTAATCGAGTATTTACAAGAATATGATTATTAGTTCAATCCTAATCTATAAATAATTTTTTTTGTTTGTCAAACAATTTGCTATTGATTTAATCGTAATATTCATTTTTAGCCTGTCTCAAATGTGCCTGAATTTGGTGTTATTTTCTAAACTTTTTAAAAAATAAAAAATCTATAGAAAAATGTTGAAATTTTGTTTTATAGATATTTATCAACTTTTTATCATTAAATTATTTATTTAAATCTTTAAGTAATTATCGTAAAGCTCAATTTTATCTTTTTTTAATCTCCCACATATTTCAAATGGACCAAATATTTCACCACTCTATACAGGTGCTATTTGGAGGAGCAAGCAGCTCGTGAGTATTAAATTCAGTCTCACAATATCGGTGTAATCTGAACAATTTTGAGGAAGCATAGTTGCTAAAAGCTCCCTAAACAAACTCATACTCTCTTCTTGCTCATTTTAGTGCTATAATTCTAGGTAATTAAGAGTACTATAAACCCAAGTTTCTACCCTCTCAAAAATGATAAAAAAGAATCCATGTTTCATTCGACTGAGAAGAAACTTATATAGAGTAATGCTAAAATTGTCTAGAGTGACGTCCTTCCAACGAATATCACTAATGCTAAAACCACTAACGGCAGCAGGTTTGGCAACTAGATTAATCGTCTCCGGACCAACATGGTTTTTCCCATGGCAAAATCAAATTAAATACTGTGGTACGTGTTGCTTGCAGTTCACCGACACGGATAAACTTTAGCTTCCCTGCTGCTACAGTACAATACAGCCATGGACGACACTGTTTTGCCATAAGAAAAACTTTTCGACGACCTCATCAATAAGTAACACGTGCTTTAAGAGAAATGGCAACGTTGATTCAACAAGGTAAGGTCTCTAATCGCGATACACGTTCAACAGGGTTGCTGTAAAACTAGCACCTCACAAATATGATGCAAAAAACCCTAACACACTTCATCAAAGGTTCTTCGCAGTTCTACATTTCGGCATAGATAGCAGTCGTAAAAACCCTAACCCTTTTGTTTCTTGGGCATCCTGTAACCACCAACGACACAGGCATGGTCACGCTCGAAGGGCTCCAGGGTAACCTGCTCCGATGGCTTGAACTGATCAGCCTTCAGCTTCTCAACTTCACTAGCAAACACAGCCTCAGCAGGCATAGTGGAGTCGATACAGTTTGCCTGATCAAAGAATTATGTCAATCCCTACTATCGTTTCTTTTTTGTCCCTACAATCACAACAGAGGTAAATTGACAGAGTTAAAGCTTAAGTACCTTGATTGAAATGACAAAATGTCCTCCATTCTTCAAGAAATAGGAAGCATTGAGGGCTAAGATCCTAGCCTGCAGGACAAGTTTGATTGGAAGATATTTTCAAATTGATATCATCGAACTTTTGCCATGGAAGATTTCATTAAGGAAACTCATATGCAACAAATGACCACTGACTAAAGCAGAGGACGTACAGGGTAGGTGTAACACAATGATTGTACATTTATATGTTCAAAACTTGACTATGAACAGTAAAACTACTTCTATCACCTCAGAAAATTCATATCAATGTTCATGGACACTGCTACAGTCTCAGTAATGGCAAATACAAGATAAGATGATTAGAAGGTAAGTATCGAAGCATAATAGGAGCTGTAGTACTACTAGAGCATTGAAATGGTTTT
>KE372653.1:598577-608999 GCA_000418225.1 Zizania latifolia
TATATTTCTTATAATGTTCAAAGCTTTAGTAATTTTTGTAGAAAGCAAAGCTAAGTCCTTCTCTACAAACTGCTCAAATTGTTTATTAGACAAGGCATTTAAAGCTGATAAAGAAACATTCGAAGATGATACAAAAAAAGAAGACTCATTAGAAAGCGAAGAGACCAAAGCCATTGACTTAGGAGAAATCTTGTGTGAAAATATATTCAATTCATGAGTTTTTAATTTCGAATAAAGAGTGTCCAAAGTAAGAGTAGTCATATTATCAGTGAATTACTGAGTAGTCCACTCAAGGGGGTACCCGAGGTGGTGATTAGATGTGTATAAGGGAAGCACAATACCTTCGAACCTGATGGTCGACTCTATAACACAAGAGCCAAGATTTATACTCGTTCGGGTCTCCTGGAGGATAACAACCCTACATCTAGTGTTTTGGTGTATAATATGATTGTGGAGCTTACAATACGATGCAATTAAGCTATGAAGGCTTGAGGCATCGAAATCAAGAAAAATATGACGATGCTAGATGACTAGATGATTTGCCTCTAGGGGGTGCCTCACCTCCTTTATATACTTAGGAGGTGAGCCCAATAACTTAGGACTCTATCCCGAGTTGATCTAGGATTGCTTATTAAACTCGGGTGCTAAATCCTTAATTACAAGGATTCTAGTACAAACATATCTTTTTATGCCATATCTTGAGTCTAGTCATCTGATAAGGATTCAACATTCCTTATCAAAGCTGAACCCCCCTCCATGGGCCATATCGGATGGCAATACTGGACTTGGCCTGCTCTTGGTCTAGACTGATAAGCTTAATCATGGGGTATTCGGAGGTCACATCCCTGACAGTAGCCCCTGAGATCTTCTTAGCTTGGTTAAAAAATCTTCGACTAAACAAGCTAGGAGAAGCTCTCCTTTAATCTAAAACTTTGATACTTCTGCTGAATTATGATGGTCTTGAAAAAAGATTCGATTTCCTTCTTTTGTGTGAGGTGCACCCACACGGTGTAGCCCTCGAGCCTCGAGTTAATTGGAATATTTAGCTCGAGGGTTAAAAAAATAATCTGTAAGAAAAAGCCTCGTGGAACTTCTCGTCTCTCGGTAAAATCTTTCTAGGGACTTCTTTGAAATTTTATTGATGAACTTATCTTGTGGGATCGTTGGCGTTAAGGCCTCGTTGGGAGGAGGCCATAGCTGAAGTCTCGAGACCACGACGGTCTCGAGCATAGTTGATCTTGAGTCTTTGGGCATGTCAATCCTCGACCGTTTGTGTCCTCGAGCGCTCAGACCCTCGAGAAGGTAGGGTCCATGGGCTCGCGAGTCCTCGAGGACACAAGCCCTCGGGCGCACAGATCCTTGATTGGGTGAGCCTACGGGCGTGAGGGTCCTCAAGCGTGGGAGCCCCCAGGCGTGGGACCCACAGGCATAGGTGAACCCAAACGTCGTGGACTTCGCCAGTGTACCCAAAAAGACATTTTATAATCCCTTTTCCTACCCGCAATCGATGCATGGTAGACGAAAGGACGGGGGTTTCTTTGTCTCTAACAGGGCCACACGTGAGGCACAGAACGTGGGTGCTGGTAAGGAGGTAAAACCATCCCAACTAGCATGCCGTAAAGCGCACAGTAACCAAAGCGGCGCTCTCAGCAGCGATTGTGGCCGGTGTTTGAGGCGGCACCCCTATTTAAACCATGGTGCCCCTGTTTGCCTTCATGACAGAGCTCCTTCTTATCCTTGTGTGTTTCTTCTGTTAGGCCTTCTAGCGAAGCGTTCCTTCTTGATCTTTGTAAGGGAGGGATTGTCGTTGTGGCTATTGATGTTGCTTGTTGCTCCAAAGATCTGTGGTGCGTTGACTCGACCATAAATTTTGTAGGCCTAGACGTTGAGAGTTCGCGACTTCAGGTTAGTTCGGTATGTTCGTCATCATATGAATTTGCTTTATCTTCTCTGTATGTCCTTCGACTTTTGACCCGGTGTAATGCAAGATGACGTCATGGCGTCCCCGGGGATTTTCCCTAGTGTCGTTCTTTTCGCCGATGTCCTGTTGCCTGGTGCTTCCACGCCGTCTATCTTAATGTTAGGGTGTCAAGGTAGAGGCTTGATCTGGCGAAAGAAGCTGGTGACATCCGCTAAAGTAGGTGCCCTGGGAGTAGATGTCGACCTCATCATTGAGGCCACGCTATTTTTCCTCTCAGTGAAGAAGGCGATGTCCCTTTGTGCTGGTCTCTTAGGGTTAGTGACTATCTCCTCCGGTCGAAACGAGAGTCATGCGGAGTCGCTGCTACCATAGCAGCAGCCTCCAGGATCCTTGGTACTCATGGCGGTCGTGATAGGCTGATGCTGTATTGTGTGAAACTGCCATGAGAACCTTGTCTTCCGCGACTACCATGTTTGCTTTGCAGAATGCTGTCTCTGGCCATCTTTGCATCTTTTTCTTCTATTGACTATCTAAAGGTGGCTGTGTCCTCTTCTTTGAAGTAATATAGTCATCGTAGTAGTGCGGTGTCCCCTTCTTTGAAGTAATGTGATCCCTGTAAAAGGTTAGTATCAGAATAAAGGCGGTTTGATGTTCCTTGCCTTACACGATTTTTACCGTGCACTGTGCGTTATCAACCACACGGTGTATTGATGAATTCGATGAAGATGCAAGACTGCGGGTGTATGGCTAAATAGCCTACCCTCTCCCAGATCCAGTTGAATGCACGACGACCATGTGGCGCCCAACTAGGAGGAGGATGTAGTCTGCATGGGTCGGCGTGGTCTTCAAAGATGCATGGTTGCGGCTGTATGGCTAAAGAGTCGACTCTCTCCTAGGTCCGGTTGCATGCACGGTGGCCATCTGGTGCCCAACGTGGAGGAGGATGTAACCGGCATAGGTCGGTGAAAAAAGATGCTCAATTGCGGGTGTAAAGCCCTAAGGCTTACCCCTTCCTAGCCCAGTTGCATGTCTGGGGGGGAAGTAGTCGGCTTGGTCAGCAAGAGAATATACTCGACTATGGGTGTATAGCACTAAGGCTTATTCCTTCCTAGCCTAGTTGCATGTCTCAGGGGGAATTAGTCGGTGAGGTCGACGAGAAAATATACTTGACTATGGGTGTTCAGCATAAAGGCTTACCCCTTTCCATCCCAGTGGCCTACCTAGGGGAGAGAAGTAGTCAGCGAGGTTGATGGAAAAACGGTGCCGTGGGGTCGATGAGTGCCTAAACATAATTTATTGACAACAAAAAAATTTATCTTACAAAATATTGCTAGAGGTAAAATCGACGAAGGTGCTCGATGTTCCATGAGTTTGGTACTACTTGCCCATCTTCTTGTATTAGCCTATTTGCCCTTGGTCTTCTTACTTCGGTGATGATAAAAGGTCATTTCTAGGGGGCAGAGAGCTTGTGCATCCCGACGGTTGATTGTACCCGGTGAAGCACCAAGTCACCGACCTTGAAGCTTCTACTTTACATATTACGATCGTGATACCGCTGAAGGGTCTATTGATACCGATCTTCCTAGACCGTGGCTGCTATCTGGGCTTTCTCGATGGAGTCGATATCCTCGGCCCTGGTTTGATTTGCTGTTCCTTCATCGTAGTACTAGACTCGAGGGGATTTGTGTAGCATATCACTTAGGAGAATCACCTCGAAGCCATATATGAGAAAGAAGGGTATCTATCCCGTGCCCTTGTTTGGCTGCGTGCGGAGGCCCTAGAGTACTGCGGACAGTTCCTAGAGCTACCTCCCGGTGTACTTTTGTAAGGGGTCAAAGATTCGGGCTTTAAGACCTTGAAGGATCATCCCGTTGGCATGCTCACATTGCCCATTGACTCAGGGATGCATGACTGATGCATATTTGACCTCGATCAATCTTTCTTCGCAGAAGTCCCAGAAATTATTTGCTGTGAATTGAGTCCCGAGGTCGGTTATGATTTGGTTCGGGATGCCGAACCGGTAGGTGATTCCTTCGATAAATTGTGCTGCCTTTTTGGCTACATAATTTTTTAGTAGCATCACTTCTATCCATTTGGTGAATTTATCGGTGGCCACCAGCAACCGGTCAATCCCTTGGGGAGCCTTCTGGAAGGGGCTGAGCATATCAAGCCCCCAGCAAGCGAAGGGCCAAGTTAGCGGGATTGTTTGAAGGGCTTGAGCTGGTAGGTGACTTTATTTGGCGAAGAACTAGCACCCGGTGCATTTTTTGACTAGCTCTTTGGTGTCATTGTTATCCGTCGGCCAGTAAAAGCCTGATCGGAAGGCCTTTCTAACCATCATTCTAGCTCCGGCATGATTGCCACATGCTCCTGCGTGGACTTCGTTAAGGATCTAGAGGCCTTCGCTTGGCAGGATGCACTTCTGAAGTATCCTTGTTGAGGCTGCATGCTTGTATAGTTTGTCCTTGATGACCATGTATTGTTTGCTTCGTCGTGTCATGCTCTCGACTACGGTTTTGTTTTTTGGAGTTATGCCTTTTAAGATGTGCTTGATGATGGGCTGCCACTAATCATCGATATCTTCGGCCATGGCAATGATTACTGGTGGGCTAGTGACCTAGTGCTCGTCGTCTTTGATTGATGGCTTCATGAGCTCTTGAATAAACATGCCCTTGGGGACCGTCGCTCGAGAGGATCCGAGGCATGCTAGGGCATCAGCCGATGAGTTACCGTCACGGGGGATATGGTGAAACTCTAGGCCGAAGAACTTGCCTGAGTTTTTGAACCTCGGCGCAGTAGGCATCCATCTTGTTGCGGTGCAAGACCAGTCCTTGTTAACCTAGCTGATAGCTAGCTTGGAGTCTCATAAACCATGAGCCGCTTCACCCTGAGCGATACTGCTATCCTGAGGCCATGTATCATGGCCTTATACTCGGCCGCGTTGTTGGAAGCCTTGAATAGTAGCTGTAATACGTAGCGCAACTCTTCTCCCTTTGGAGATATAAGGAGAATTCCTGCGCTGGCCTCATCTATGTTTAGGGAGACATCGAAGTACATTGTCCAATACTCCTTTTCCTCTCGGCTTGGGGGCAGTTGGATCTTGGTCTACTCAGCGATGAAGTTAGCTAGAGCCTGAGATTTAATGGTAGTGCGAGATTGGAACTCCATCGTATATTCCCCTAGCTCGACGGCCTATTTTGCGATTCACCCGGTTGCGTCACGATTGTGGAGTATGTCGCCAGAGGGTATTCTGTGATAACCACGATTTTGTGGGCTTGGAAGTAATACTTCAGCTTTTGGGCGATGAGCAAGACGATATAGAGGAGCTTCTGCACTTGAGGATACCTTACTTTGGACAGGCCAATGACTTCTGATATGAAGTATACTGGCCTTTGGACCAAGAAAACATGCCCCTCCTCGGGCCGGTCGACTACCACTACCATGCTGGCGACGTTAGTCATGGCGGCGATATAGAGGAGAAGGACCTCCTCTAGATTTGGAGCTGTAAGGATCGGAGGCGAGGTTAAAAATTTCTCAAGTGCTGAAAATACCTCGTCGGCCTTGGCCGTCCATTGAAAATCTTCCTCTTTCTTCAACAGTTTGAAGAAAGGTGCTCCCCTTTCTCCTAGTTAAGAGATGAATCTCTCGAGGGCCGTCATGCAGCCCATAAGTTTCTGAACTTTTTTCGCATTATTGGGTTTCTCCATCTTTATTATTGTAGCTAACTTATCTGGCTTGGCCTTGATATCCCGATTGCTGATGATGAAACCGAGTAATTGTCCTGATGGAACCCCGAAAACACATTTATCGGGGTTGAGCTTTCTTCGGAACTTCTGCAGGTTCTAGAATATCTTGGCGATGTCATTGATGAGGTTATCTTCTTCTTTAAATTTTATGACCACGTTATCGATATTGGCTTCGATGTTATGGCTTATTTGATCCGAGAGACATCACTGGATGGCCCGCTGGTATGTTTCCCCTGCTTTTTTTGAACCCAAATGATATGATGGTATAACTGTATGCTCCGAAAGGGCTTGATGAAAGATGTTTTCTTCTGGTCTTCTTTCTTGAGGCCGATCTGGTGATACCCAGAATAGCAGTTGAGAAAACACAGGAGAGAACACCCTGCTGTTGAGTCGATGGCTTGATCTATCCGAGGTAGCCTAAAGGTGTCCTTCGGACAGTGCTTGTTCAAGTCGGTGTAGTCGACGCACATTCGCCATTGATCCATCTTCTTTCTTACCAAGACCGGGTTGGCAAGCCACTTTGGGTAGTAGGCTTCATGGATAAATCCTGCTGCTAGGAGGCGGGTGATCTTGGCCTTGATCGCCTCTTTCCTGTCCTATGCGAACCTTCAAAACTTCTTCTTTATTGGCTTGGTGGTTGGGTATACATGGAGTTCATGCTCGATCAGTTCCCGAGGAACCCCAGGCATGTTATAGGGTTTCCATGCGAAGATGTCCATATTAGAGCATAGAAAGCTGATAAGCGTGATTTCCTATTTGGGGCCAAGCCCTCCCAAATGATTGCTATCTTCGATGGGTCGGCCTTGGAGAGGACGATCTTCTTGGTGCTCGAGGACGCGGTAGGGATCCCCGAGGAGGAAGGTACCTCCGAGACTTTGGGGGGATCTGCCCAGACTTGCCTGAGGGTTTCCTCCATGTGAGCCGACAAGTCAACAGCTTCAGCCAGGGCAAGATTATCTTTCTCACACGCACGAGAAGTACCAATATTTCCCCACATAGTGATGACCCCATTGGGACCCAGCATCTTGAGTACCAGGTACATATAGTGTCCAACAGCCATAAATTTGGCTATGGAAGGTCTTCCGAGAATGGCGTGGAACGAGATATTGTATTCTGCAACCAAGAAGGTTATATGCTCGATCCTATAATTATCCTCAGAGCCGAACGTGATCGACAAGGTGATCGAGCCGAGAGGTACCGAGTCTTGTCCGGGTATAATGCCATAGAATGGAAAGTTATCCTCTTTTCGGAGGCTATCGACTGATATGCCGAGGTCGACGAGGGACTAGCGAAAAAGGATGTCTATTAGGACTCGCCTCATGTGCACTTTAAATATACCGGGTCGATGACTAGCGGCCACCGCCCAATTTTGGGGATGTTGGTTCACTGGTCGTCCTAGGAGAAGGTGATTGGGACTTTCGACCACCATAGCTGTTAAACCTCTTCGAACCCAGTGGCGTTGATCTGCCGGTCCAAAACCTTCTGTTGCCGTTTAATCTTAGCTGATGTAGGACGTCCAAAGACGATGTTAACTGTCTTGTGATGTTCCTAAAAGTTGTTGTTGTCCCGAGGCTGATTATCTTTTAGTGGGGCATCGTCATCGTCTCGGCGTCGCTTGCCTTGGCGAGAATTATTTTGGGATTCCTTGACCAGCGCATCTTGCAAGGAATAGCATTTACGTATAGTATGATTGCTCTTAGGATGGAATGGGTAGGGCTTGTCTAGCTCTTTCTGCATAGCTTCATCTTCCTGACGTCTCGAACTGTAGGCCACTGCTACAGTTCTTTCTGTCTTTCTTTTCTGATCCTGCTTATCTTAGGAGGATCTTGATTGATCGTCTTCTCGCCGAGGGGACCGAGGGCGTTCGTCCCTAGTTTGGCGAGACCGGCTCTCATGGCATGAACGCTCTATCTTCTCCCTTTGAGCATCTTCACTATCAGCATAGCTTTCTGCAATAGAGATCATCCACGCTATAGTCTTTGGCTTCTTCCTCATGAGGGCCCCATGCAGCTCGAAAGTGTGGTGCAGGGCGTTGATGAAATAGTTAATGATGTCACGCTCCTCGATGTCCATGATGGTGGTCCTATTTTCATAGAACCTTCGAATAAAGCTCTGAAGTGACTCATCCTCTTTTTGCCATAATTGCTGCAGGTCATATTGAGTCCTGGGTTTCTGCTAGGTCCCCTGGTAATTGTTGATGAAAGCCAAGCAGAGTTGCGCCCAAGAATTGATGGAGTTCTCGGGTAGACTAGAGAGTCAGTTATTGGCAGATGAAGAGACCAAAAGGTAATTAGCCATTACTCTTTCTTCACTGCCGGCTACGTGGACGGCTGTGTAGTAAAGTCGTAGCCACTGTGAAGGATCTGTCTTGCCATCGTAAGGTTCGATCCCCATTAGACGAAAAGATGTTGGCCACCTTACTCGTCTTAGGTGACTCGTGAACGCGGGAAAACCATCGTGATCATCTCAGCTTCTGCTTCTTCTACGGTTGTGGTTGTTTCAGCCTTTGCTTCTGTAGGAGTCAGTGTTATCAGTGCTGCTGCCAATACTACTGCCACTGTCTTCAATGCAGCCTCAATTGTCCACTAGCCTGTGGATCTCGGAACGTATCCTATTCTATGGGGGCGGTGGTGGTGTGCGACGGTCGCTGCGTGGACCATCGATTGGTGGAGTTCGGTCATGTGATGGCCGGTACCAACCTGTACTATCATTCTCCTTATCTTGCAGGGAAGGAGTCGGTGGTTGGGCCAGAACTGGAGCTGGGACGTTGATTTATGTTGATGCTGCCTGGGCCAAGGCTTTTGCTCGTCATAGTTCTGGTGTCTCGGGGAGAGAGCCAAGTGCTCTCTCGATTGCCACCAGATTGGTGGCCGGTGTTTTGAAGACCTTCTCCTTGTCGAACTTCAAAGTGAATTCATCATCGAGGTTTCGGCAAACCCCGTTGTCTTATTCGATCTCATTGCCTTCGGCACGCCGGCGCCGCTCGCTGCTGGTAGTTGATGCCGCTCCCTCAGCCATCATGATGAGGTTAGCTAGGAATCGGGGGCTGCTTGGTTGTTGACTAACCTCACGCCTGCCGACCGACCCGGTCTCTATCCACTGGCGCTGGACAGTTCAACCCTTTTCGCTGGAGAAGATAATGTAATGCTCGGGGCCAATCAGACCCAAGGCATGGCTTGGCCAGCCACCCCACACGAGAACCGAAGGAAGAGCTGAGTTTCTTGACTTGGTCTATCTGTGAGTGGCGCTCGATGATGGGCTCAATAGGACGAGCTATCCTGTTGTGTCCTTGACGAACACCAAACTCCTAAACATAAATACGGAGCCAGCCAGCATGAGGAAATTCGAAGGAGATGCCATCGGAACCTGGTGAAAGTGATGTGATCCCCTACCTGACGTGCCAACTGTCGGTGAATTACCCGAGGTGGTGATTAGATGTGTATAAGAGAAGCACAGTGCCTTTGAACTCGATGGTCGAATCTAGAACACAAGAGCCAAGATTTATACTGGTCTGGGTCTCCCAGAGGATAACAACTCTACGTCCAGTGTTTTGGTGTATAATATAATGGTGAAGCTTATAATACGACACAATTAAACTATGGAGGCTTAAGACGTCAAAAGCAAGAAAAATATGACAATGCTAAATGACTAGATGATCTGCCTATGGAGGTGCCTCGCCTCTTTTATATACTCAGGAGGTAAGCCCAACAACCCAGGAATCTATCCTGAGTCGATCTAGGATTGCCTACCAAACTCGGATGCTAAATCTCTAATTACAAGGATTCTGGTACAAACATGTCTTTTTATGCTATATCTGGAGTCCAATCACCCGATAATGACTCAACCTTCCTTATTGAAGCTGAACCCCTCTCCATGGGCCATACCGGATGGCAATGTTGGATTTGGCCTGTTCTCAATCCAGACTGATAAGCTCAATCATGGGGTACCCGAGGGTCACATCCCCGACACATATCCACTGACTATTGAATTGAAGTAACTTTCATCTCCCAAACCGACATATCAAGTCCACTAAGCAAATGTCTAGCAATTTTAGAATTGATTTAATTAGTAGCATAAGAAGAATCAACTGAACGTAGATTGCTAAAATTTTTGTTAAATCGAGTAAAATACTCATCCAAAGTCTTATCGGGTTTCATCTCAAATTTCATGTACTCTTTTCTGTACACGTCTTTGCACACTTCCTTGATTGTGGAAGAGCCTTAATGATAGGCACAAAGAGCATTCCACATCTCACGCGCAGAAAGAAAATAAGAAATACGATCAAAATCAGAACGTCCAACACAACTGATAATCATGTTTTGAGCTTTGCAATTTGCTTCAAAGGCAGCCTTATTAGTGTCATTAATTTGATTATCAGTTGGTGGATCGTATGGTTTAGAAACATTTTCCCATATGTCAAAATCCTATGACATGATATAAGCCTCCATCTTTGTTTTCTAAAACTAAAAATCAATTCCATCAAAAATATTTTATTTGCAAAAATTTCTTTGCCAAATTTTAATGCTCCAAAAATCCTTTCTTTGTGAATAAAATAAAGGGAAAAAGATTTTTCAGTAAAAGAGAATGAAAATAAAATTTTTCTTAAAGTAAAGAAAGGATTTTTGGAGCATTAAAATTTGGGAAAGAAATTTTTGCAAATAAAATGTTGCTCAAATTTTTTGCAAAAGTCTCTAAAAATGTAAAGAATTTTTCAAGAATTTTTTAGGAATTTTTCTGAGTCAAAAATATATTTTT
>KE372653.1:609889-621257 GCA_000418225.1 Zizania latifolia
GGCTGCCGCGTCAGCGTCACCTCGGCCACTACTGCCCATTTGGTTGCCATGTGGCCCCACCTATGCGCATGCTCAATCCCCTCGGCTGATGCCATAAATCTTATTTTTCTTTGGAAAAATAATTCCGTATTGTGTCGTAATTCGATTTATTTTCTAAAAATTAACAGAACCCTGTTTAAACTTCAAAAATTCATATCTAATTCATCTGAACTCCAAATTTAACCATTTAAATTGTAGAATTTTTCTAAAATTGAGATCTACCCATTAAAAATATGTTCATACAGATAATGTATATGCATCTATACTGTTTTAATTTATTATTGCTTGCTTATGCTGCTATTTAGTCTCTGAATTGCCGGAAGAGCCCGTTTACGTCGAGGAGTCGTCCATTTTCATCCCTGTTCAGCAAGGTAAGTTATTCAAGTCCCCCATTTGATCATATTGAACCCATGTTTTAAAGCTATTATTCTTTCAAAAGTGCATCTTATTTTCGAATGTTACTAAGATTGGGATATAAACATACTTGTATTGCCCCCTGTTGTTATTTACCTATTTCTTGTCTACATAGGGATTATTTAACCTAACTAGTATGAATCGTTACTATGATTTGTTTGGATGCCTAGGATTGCTTAGCCCTGCTTAGAAACTAGTATCACATTTTATCATGCTGTTTAATACCACTTACTTATTAATGTTAGCTTATGATTACTAATAGAATAATGGATTGGTTAATGACTTAATTGCCACTAAAATTTGATTAAGGTGGGTTGTGAGTACAAGGTCTGTGGTTATGCTAGTCGTACTCATGACCCTTTAAGGACCGGTTTATGGGCCACTTTTGTACTGTAAACTCGCACTCACCACAAGCCAGCGTGGGTAATGGTATGACTGGAAGCCTAGAAATCCTGGGTAAAGCATCGAGATGGTCGATAGTTCTGTACTGGGTAAGTCTTTACTATTTAGATGGGGGTGCTAGGGGGATGTTGGGTGTGATGGGATCCTGGGGTGTGAAGCTTGGAGGATATAGGTGGATGGTCATATCAAAGTTCTTTTCTAAGGTACCGTGGTGGTATTGAGGCGCATGGTGACATGTTGTAGGGCTGTGTCTTGTGGATAATGTTGTGCACCTCTGATCAGAATAAAACTATTCGAATAGCCGTGCCCACGGTTAAGGGCGGCAATGCAGAGTCACTCGTGATTAGTCCCATGATTTCTTAATTAATCCGCTTTACTTTCTGTTCAACCTGGTTAGCTCTGGTTAGAGTGATTTGGTTGGTTCTTTTGGGCCTAATGACTCTTGGCAAGAGTTATTCAGTGGTTGGATTAATATTGTTTTAAGGTTCCAACTTAATTAGAATTACTTTTTAAATTCTATCTCCCTTTAATGCTCTGTTTATGCAAATGAACCCTATTATGCCATCCTTTGTATCCCCTATGAATTATAACTATTCCGCTTGGATGACTTGCTGAGTATTCCAAGTACTCACCCTTGTATTCCCCCACCACTAGAAGAGGAGTTCATCAGCGAAGATGAAGGTGGCGCCTTTTTAGCTAGACCTAGTCAAGTCTGCCTGTGGAGTGGAGTCGCCGCTGCGTCAATAAAGTTATTTAGAAGTTATTAATGTTTGTCATTATTATTTGAGGTTCTAATGCCACATCTATAATAAGTACTTTATTTACTCTATCGTGAACAATAATGCTTTCGATGTCTAATAAATTATTTATTGTGTGCCTCGGCTGATTCCTAGTCGAGGAACTTTTCACACAATAAATCGCAAGGAAATGGTTAGAATTTTTGGGCGTAATAAGTTGGTATCAAAGCTACCTTGACTGTAGGAATGGCCGAATGGTTTAACCTTAGGAGCTGAAAACTATTTTCTAGTTATACTACTTCTCTCTTCTTCTCTTCTTGGTTCAAAAGGGTGCTTTTTTTCTAGAAAAGTGGAGCTGATTTTATTTTAATTTGTTCTTTTTAGATGTCTGCCGAAGGATCCTAGCCCCAAAGGTGCTTCAGAATGAAAGGTTTTGTCAAGGAGTTGAGGCATATGGCATTTTTCTATGGATATCAGGAGGTTCCCATCTATGCCCAAGTCAGGTCAGTTTCCTCCAGAATGGTACAAGTGGCTGTTTCTATCATGAGTGAGAGAGAGACTATCCCCTCAATGATAGTAGAAGCCAAAGGAATGAATTTTGGTCATGCTTGTCAGGAAGCCGCTTATGCTGCTATTAGAGAGCTTCAGGATCACTTTGCAGCTAAGTTGTCAGCATCAGAGTACAGGTATCACCCGAGGAAGACTTGTCATGATGATTATGCAAAGTACCTGGCCACTGGTAAAGAAGACAGTGCTATTATGGTCAGGATGGCGAATATGTTTAAGGCGATGGACGACTGCTATAAGGATTCACTCATTGGTGCATATGAGCAAGAGAATCGAAACCGTCAGACCATCTGTCAGTTGCAGAATCAGGTGCATGCGCTGAAGAAGGAAGTTGCTGATTTGAAGGGAGAATCACCACTAGGTCCCAGGATCCATCATACTGTAAGGAAGCGAGTTCAGATGCCACCCAGGGTTTAGGTGATCAGAAGGATACGTGAAGAGGAGATCATTGTTATTGAGAGTAATGAGGGTGAAGATGATGATGAAGATGGAGTCATGGAAGAGAGTGATCCGGAAGTGCTAGAGTTTTCTTTTGATCCCGCCTCAGAGGATCTTAGTCTTTAGTGTCCCTATGTCTATTTAGTACGTTGTGTTAGGCGTTTGCTTTGATTAGGCTAAATGTTTATTAGCTTTGCATGTCTGTAGTGTGTGGTTTGTATCGGCCTTCTGTGATACACCTACACTTAGGAGTCTTTCTTCTGAAATCTAATAAAAATCACAACAAATTTCAGATCAGTACAAGATATTTTCCTCTTGTCTCTTTTCCCTTTCTAAATTCCGTCTATCTCCTCTTCCGTTTGTTCTCTTCAGCAAGATGGTGTAGACTCGCCGCGCCAATTCTTAGAATAGAATGGATGAATCAACTAGAGCTAACAATAGACAGTCTGAGCAGTAGCAGCCCCATCTCCCGCCTGCCCTGCTAGAGAACCTCACTTTGGCACAAGTGTTCGCCAATCAAAATAAACTCATGGCCATTTTGATGACCCAGATGATTGCTCCACAACGTGTTCCCCCTATTCAACCCCCACCTGCACCTGTTTCAGTTCAGAACAAGTTATCAAAGTTTCTCTGTGTGAGGCCACCTGTTTTCTCTAGCACTACAACCCGGTGGGGGCTAGTGACTGGCTGTTCACTATTGAGAAGAAGCTAGAAGTTCTACAATGCATTGATCAGGAGAAGGTTTCTTTTGCATCCCACCAACTTCAAGGTCCAGCAGGAGAGTGGTGGAGTCACTTTAAGGAGAACATAGCTGATAGAGTTGAGATTACTTGGATAGATTTTTCAGCTGGCTTCAAGAAGGCTCATGTTCCTGATAGACTAGTGGATCTGAAGAAACAGGAATTTCGTGCCATCAAGCAGGAGAATCGCTCTGTCACTGAATATCTACATGAGTTTAATCACTTGGCTCGTTACACCCCTGAAGATGTCAAGTCAGATGCTGAGCGATAGAAGAAGTTCCTTGGTGGTCTGAATGATGAATTGGTCGTTCATCTGATTTCTGGAGATTATGTCGATTTTCAGAAGTTGGTTGATAAGTCGATTTGTCAAGAGGATCAGCATAATAGGATGGAGTCCAAGAAGTGTAGAATGGTGTAGAATCAGCAGTCTAACAATCAGAAGCCTCGTTATATGATGGTGCCACAGCAACAGCAGTCAGGAGGACCCAATGCTCAGGCCAATCGCCCTCGTCAGTTTTAAGCTGCTAGTAGGAGTGGAAACACAAATGGTGCACCTCTAGCGTATTGCCCCAATGCGCCTCGCCCTGCTCAAGTCACTTGTGCTAATCAAGTTTCTTTGAAGCACAAGAATGGAAAGCTGCTAGTGTGCTTCAATTGCTACAAGCCTGGTCACTATGCTGATAGGTGCCCAGAGACCAAGCGTCAGAACAGAGCCGCAGTAGCTCCAACCCAAGCCCCTCCCGGTCAAGTCAAGGCAAGAGTGAATCATGTCACAGCCAAAGAAACTCAAGCTGCCCCTGATGTAGTATTGGGTATGTTCCCTATTAACTCAATACTCACAACTGTATTTTTTGATTCCGGTGCAACTTATTCTTTCATATCAAAAAGTTTTGTGGAAAAATATGAAATGGCTGTTGAACCCCTACCACATTCGTTAGTGGTCTGTACCCCCGGTCACCAGATGCCTACTTCTCTCTTTAGTCCTCTGGTAACCATTGAGATTCTTGATGCCCCTTTTCTGGCCAACCTAATCTTAATAGAATCCAAAGACCTAGATGTTATTTTGGAAATGTATTGGTTAGTGAAACATGAGAGTGAGATTAAGTGTGCAACTAGAAAAGTCACTATAACCAATCACCTTGGCCAAACCATCACTTTTCATAACCCGAACCCATCTGTTCTAAAGATCATGTTGAATGAGGTTCAGATTGAAGAGATACCTATGGTGCAAGAGTATCCAGATATTTTTCTAGAAGAATTGTCGAGTATGCCACCCAAGAGAGACATTGAGTTCAGGATTGATCTAGTTCCCGATACAGCCTTAATTCATAAGAGACCGTATTGGATGGCTCCAAACGAGTTAGCTAAAGTCAAGAAGCAAGTAGAAGAATTGCTGGAGAAAGGTTATATTGGTCCAAGCACTTCTCCTTAGGGAGCCCCAGTTGTTTTCGTGGAGAAGAAGGACAAGTCCAAGAGAATGTGTGTGGATTATAGAGCTTTGAATAAGGTCACAATCAAGAATAAGTACCCTCTTCCTCGCATTGATGATTTGTTTGATCAGTTACAAGGAGCCTCAGTGTTCTCCAAGATAGATCTTCGGTTAGGATATCATCAGTTGAGAATTCAAGAAGAATATATCCCCAAGACTGCTTTTACAACCCACTATGGATTGTTTAAGTATCTGGTGATATCGTTTGGATTGACCAATACTCCTGCTTTCTTTGTGAATTTGATGAATAGCGTGTTTGTGGAATACTTGGATAAGTTTGTGGTGGTGTTAATTGATGACATTCTTATCTATTCCAAGACAGAGGAAGATCATGTAGCGCATTTGCACCTAGCGTATTCTTATCGGTAATCATATAGAAGTTTTTACGGACCACAAGATTTTGAAGTATATCTTCACCAACTGGATTTGAACCTTCGTCAAAGAATGTGGTAGCAGATGCTCTTAGTCGCAAGACCTATGGGAATGCTATTTCAGTTGAGGAAGTGTCATTGGAATTGCTGCAAGAGTTTGAAAAGTTGAGTTTGAGTGTCATTCCAAGTAGATTTCTAGCAGCCTTGGAAGCCCAGCCTTCGCTGTTGGATTAGATTCATAAAGCTCAAGCAGATGATCCTTATGTTCTGAAGACCAAGGAGAGCTTGAAGGAAGGAAAAGCTTGTGAGTTCGTTGAGGATGAGCAAGGTACCTTATGGCAGAGAAATCGTATTTGTGTACCTGATAAGAAGTAGTTGAAGGATCTCATACTTCGTGAAGCCCATGAGACCCAGTACTCTATTCATCCTGGGAGTACTAAGATATATCAAGACCTTCGTGAAAAGTTTTGGTGGCCCAGTTTACGTAGTGAGATAGCAAAGTATGTAGCTCTATGTGATGTATGCTAGAGAGTAAAACCAGAACATCAGAGACCCGCAGGATTACTTCAACATTTGCGAGTGCTCGAATGGAAATGGAAAGAAATCAAAATGGATTTTATAACCGGATTGGCAAGAACAACCTCATGGTATGATTCTATATGGGTTATTGTTGATCGTTTAACAAAAGTGGCTCACTTTATACCGGTCAAAATAACGTATCACGACAGTCAATTGGCGGAACTATACATGGCTAGGATCATTTGCTTGCATGGAGTTCCTAAAAGGATAGTGTCAGATAGAGAGAGTCAGTTTACTTCTATGTTTTGGCAGAAGCTGCAAGAAGAATTGGGTACCCATTTGAATTTTAGTATAGCTTACCATTCCCAGACTGATGGCCAGACAGAGAGGATGAATCAGATTATAGAAGATATGTTGAGAGCTTGTGCTCTAGATTTCGGAGGATCGTGGGATAAGAACATGCCTTACGCTGAGTTCTCTTATAATAACAGTTAGCAAGCTAGTTTTCAAATGTTCCCGTTTGAAGCCTTGTATGGGACGAAGTGCAGAACGCCATTGTTTTGGGATCAAGTAGGTGAGAAACAAGTCTTCAGCACCGATATTATGAAGGAAGCTGAAAGCAAAGTCAAGATTATTCAAGATCGTTTGAAGGTTGCTCAGTCTCGACAAAAGAGTTATGCCAACAACCGTCACCGAGACCTCAGTTTTGAAGAAGGAGATTTTGTATACCTCAGAGTTACCCCTTTCCGTAGAGTTCGTCATTTCTAGACCAAGGGAAAGTTGGCACCATGTTTTGTGGGACCATACCGGTTAACCAGTCGAAGAGGTGAAGTCGCCTATGAGTTAGTGTTACCTCCATCTATGACGGATATTCATAATGTGTTCCATGTGTCCCAGTTAAAAAGTATCTGCATGTTTCCTCTTAAGTGGCAGACGTCGAATAGATAGAACTTCAAGAAGATTTAACATATGTGAAAAAGCTTGCTCATATTCTAGAAGTCAGTGAGAGAAGGACCCGGAGCAAAGTTATAAAGTTTTGCAAGGTTCAGTGGAGCAATCATTCAGAAGAAGAAGCTACTTGGTAGCGTGAAGATGAATTGAGAGCCAACCACCCGCATCTTTTTCCTAGCTCCTCCGAATCTCAAGGTCGAGATTCTGTTTAAGAGGGGTAGGTTTGTCACAGCTTGAAATTTTCAAAATATAAAAGTATTAAAAGCTGTGAATAAAATAAAGGGAAAAAGAATTTTCAGTAAAAGAGAATGAAAATAAAAATTTTCTTAAAGTAAAGAAGAAAGGATTTTTGGAGCATTAAAATTTGGGAAAGAAAATTTTGTAAATAAAATGTAGCTCAATTTTTTTGCAAAAGTCTCTAAAAATGTAAAGAATTTTTTAATAATTTTTCAGGAATTTTTCTGAATCAAAAATATATTTTTCTGATTTTTTGGAGCTCTTTCTAAAAGAAAAAGGAATTAAAAATAAAATTTTAATTTTAAAAACTGAATTCTCTCCTCTTGGGTCGGCCTTCGGCCAGCCCATTTCCGCACGCCTTCCCACCAGCCCGCTCCCGCGTGATGGCCCAGCACGCCCCGCAGGCCCAGCCGTGCCCGCGCCCCCGCTCAGCCACCGACAGGTGGGTCCCACCTGTCGGGTCCATCCCCAACCTCCTACCCGCGCGCCCCGTGCCCTCGCGTCGTCCACCGCCACGCCAATCTGCCTCCGCCGTCGCCATGGGCCGAATCTGAGCCCGGATTTGCGCTCCTCGTCTTGCCCCGGCCTTTTCCCCCAAGGATCCGAGCCCGGCCCATGTCCCGAACAGTCTCGCCGCGTCGCCCAGCCGCAACCGCCGCTTGCCATTGCCGTGCCGAACTCCGCCAGGCGACCCTATAAAAAGGACCCCCGTGCGCTGTGCTTCCGTTAGTCCCCTCTGCCACCGTCATAGCGCTCCCGATCACCGTAGTGTTGTGCTCCACTTGCTCCGCCGCCTGCCACCGCCTCCGGTCGTCGCTTGCCATCATTCTAGTGGCCGCCGCTCGCCACCAATCCCACGTCGCGCTCTTCGTCGTCCCTCGGTGCCCGTCCACCCCTCCACCGTCGCTGCCGACCGTCGGAGTCCTCTCCTCGCCTACAACCCGAAGCACCCACCGCCTCCCTCTCGCCGCCGGTGGCCTCCCGTCACCGCCGTCGATGAGAACAATCCGCATGAGTATGGCCTATGTACAACAATCCAACATGTAAAAGATTCTCAAGAAGTTCGAGAACATCAAGTTCAAGGAGGATGAGACTATCGATGATTTCGCTATGCGAATTTCTGGTCTCGCCACAAATCTGCGTGAGCTCGGCAAGGTGTTCGAGGAGGTGCGTGCTGTCAAGAAGATGCTTTGTGTCATGCTGGAGAAGTACAACCAGGTGGTGGTGGCGATTGAGATGCTGCTTGATCTGAACACTATGTCCATTGAGGAGCTCATCTGGTGGCAACGTGTGGTAGAGGACAGGTACGACATTGAGGAGGTGGTGGACAATGTCAGGTGGCTGCTACTCACCGAGGAACAATGGGATACATGTCGGCGTCAACATCACGGTGAGGATGGCACCAAGAATGGTGATCACAACAAGAAAGATGGCCAGAACGATGATGATGACAATAGCAGTGTGAGCTCGGAGGTGAGCTGGCATCCACGAGGCAAGTGTTTCAATTGTGGCGTTCGTGGCCACCTCGCAAGGAACTATCACCAGCCATGGATGGAGAAGGCGCTGCTCACCGATGTCGATGAAGAATCGTGCCTTCTATGAGTCGGAACATATGGTCATATCGTGTTTAGGGGGAGTTTGTTAGGAAATAAACCCGTCATGTTTATTCTAGTCGTGTGTGAGAGTTAGGCGCGTGGTGGAATCATCGGCATTGAGCTGCATGAGGAGAAGATCACGCGCAAGAAAGTTACTGCATTTCCTAGACGTGGAGCTGCTGCATGCAAATTCCTGGATGTGGAGGAGAGGAGCTGCTGCATGCTGTTGGGTGGACGGTGTGGGGGCGCATGAGCAGGAGCACGTCGCTAGGAAGCTGTGTGAACCACGCATGCATGCAGGGAACGAAGCGTTGGGCGTTAGTTGTCCAAAATGCTATAAAAGCTAGCTGTTGTTGCGTGAGTTTTTAGTTAGGAAGCTCGTGTGTCGAGTGGAGTCTAGAAAATACAAGAAAAACTTCGGCGTTTGTTGCCGTGGGTGTTTGTCACCAGAAACAAGTGTGTCTCGAGTTCTTATTTTTTGTTAGTGAGTTCCTGGGATTTCTAACAGCATAGAATGTGTATATGTCGCGTAACCTAAGCATCTCCCGTTCGAGACAAGTGTGTCTCGAGTTCTTATTTTTTGTTAGTGAGTTCCTGGGATTTCTAACAGCATAGAATGTGTATATGTCGCGTAACCTAAGCATCTCCCTTTCGAAACAATTATGGTTACAAATATACAAGTCTTTGCATATCTATAATTGTAACTGTTTCTAATTGTCCTCATTTTTTGGACAGACCAAGGATATGTAGATTAGGTTCGTTTTCATGTTGTACTCTGATCCGAGACATAATTTCAACAATGTCTTCTCGTTGTTCTCTAGATACACATTCTTTTGACTTGTTGCCGAGACGTGTATTTAGAGAACAACGGGGAGGTGCGGCCAAAATTCTATCTCGGATTAAAGCATAACATGAAAACGATATAATCTACACATATTTGGGTAGGATTAGGTCATATCTTTACCTATTATATTGTTTGATGCATGCCGATTCCCTCTTATGCTAAAAACAAATATTCGATGGAATTAATTAATTGTATAGGTAGATGGAATTGATTTTTATATTATTTGTAGAATAAAAAATATTATGTATATTTTTCTCAATATATTAGATGATGAATGATGGTGAGGTCCTGGCTGAGGGCTGGAAGTTTCGGGTTCTAGAGCATCCGGAAGTTCCGGGCCATCCCCAGTTTCGGTTTCTGGAGGAGCCGGAAGTTCCGGGCCTGCCTGGACGAACCGGAAGTTCCGGTTAGAAATTTGATACAGAAGGTTATTTTTGAAAGTTTCGGTTAGAACCGGAAGTTCCGGTCCAGGCGAACAGATTAGATCTGTTGGGTTTTAATACAGATTAAAGGCCCGTGACAGGACACTATATAAAGAGAGGAGGGGGTAGCACGAAAAGACTGCTGTTTGATGTTGGTTTGACCAAACCCTAGTCGCCACCTCTCTCCTAGCTACAACGGTTGTAGCGATCTCTCCCCAGATCTCGCGAGTGGTGCTAGCACGCCGGCACGAGGTGATCCTGTCTCCGGACGTGTGGATACCGTGGAGGCACGACTCCAATAGTGGTGCTCATCTTCTTCCGTGGAGTTCGCCGGATCGCAGGATTGCTTTATCTTTATCGCTAGATCATCGATGAACGAACGGAGCCGGGAGGAGTAGCTCGAGGACACGCTTCATCAACTCTACTTCCGCTGCCCGAGCGCGTCTCGTGGCCTGAGGTAACGATCTATGATCCCTTTACACGTATGATTCCTGGGCTAACGGGGTAATTTTTTTGAAATTAAGCGCTAGCGTAGCCTCCACATAACCCAACAACCGGAGGACCGGATGTCCAACTGGGCGTGGAGGGTTTCATTATCCCTATCCGCCATAATCCTGGCGGCCTCCCTCCTCGCCAGCTGCTCCGTCAGTCGCCGAACTTGGGCATTGAGATCTCCCAAGTCTAGGTTGTGGCCGGGGTACCTAACCAGATGGTTAAGCACACATTGCAATAAGTACAAGGTTAGCTACAAGTGACGGATTACAAACAAAAATTCATGTAAACATGACTTACGCTGGTTGCACGGCCGAGATGGCTTAGTGTGTCATAGCACTCTGCCACCTCCCGCTGCACTTTGTAGGCAACGAGGGTTGGTCCGCCTCCTGACCCAGTAGCCTCCGCTGCTGGCGGCACCAAATTTTCTGCCTCCCCCATGGCGGGGTCGGCACTCGGCTACTCCTCCACTCGGGGGTCAGCTGTCGGCTGCTCCCCCATCACCACGTCGCCGATCGAACCAGCTGTGGTCGACAAGGCTCTGGCGTCGATCGAGGCATCACTGCTCGGCATGGCCAAGGTTGGCGCCCTTGTGGTTGTGGCCTCCATTGGGTGGGCCTCAGAGGCTTGAGCAGTTGTAGTTGGCCCGGCAGCGGCAGTGAAGACCACTACGTCGGTGGCCACCACCCCCGTCGCTGTAGCCACCCCACCAACCAGTGCAGCCGCCGCCACGTCGTCCCCACCGCCGACCACCCCGGAGCCACTAGCCGCTGGTTGGCTTGTAACGTTGCCATCATCAGGCAACGGTGTCGGCGCACTGACAAACAAGCAAAAGTTAAACTCATAGCATACATGACATTTATCAAATTTGTCAAAAATAAACTTACCAGGTGGACTTTCAGAATGCGCTCCTCTTTACCCGGGGATATTTTCCCGACGGACCTCCCAATGGCGGAGGAGGAGGAGGCGGATGAGAGCGATGACGATGACGATGCCCTCACTGCTGCCCCACCGGCCGGCCTGGCCTCGGACATCTCTGAGTCGGCACCAGCCTCTCCAAGAAACGACGATAGCACCTTAGGTTTGCCTTGCGATGCCACCGCCGTGTGAG
>KE372653.1:669420-683187 GCA_000418225.1 Zizania latifolia
TGGCACCTTTGTTGTGCATGGCATTTTAGGGTCACTTGTGGGTCGAACACGGATTCATCTGAAGTTTCGTTTTTACCCTGTGAAAATTTGTTTTCGACCATTCACCCCCCCTCTGGTCGCCTACCCTGATCCAACACAGACGTCGAGCCATCTCATTAAGACGCTGAGCAATATCTGCAAGAGTTGTATTCATGTAACCTATAGATGCTTCCAGTGCAGCGAGCTTGGTGTTGGTGTGGATCTGTTTGTCTTCCACATGACGAAGGCCTTCATTGGTTATACGCACATCCTTCTCAAGTCCCTCAGTGCACAATCTGACTTTATTCTCAAAGTGTTGTATAATTTGCATGGTCCGAGGTGACAGTATACCATCCTCTGAGTGTTCTACAGATTCTATCATGATTAACAAACAGAAAAGAGAGCTTGCAAAAAAATATTCCTAAACTCTACTGGGATGTGGTTACAATTTGCTCTCTCTCTCAACCTGCTCAAACAAGCTCTTACTCGTTCTTACCAGGCTCAACAGGAGGTGACGGCAACGTTAGATCAGAATAAGCCCTAGAGTAAGGTGTATTAATGCTTGTGTTGCTAACCCCTGTCAAGTTGTAGTTGAAACTGTGGATCTATAGGTGGGCTGAAAGATACTCACAAAGGAATACTAGAACCACATTAGTATAAGCAAATTTAGTAATTGTTCAAGGTCGCTATTATGCTGGTCCTAGGCTAGAACGTATTAGAGACGCGAGCCTAGACACCAATGATACCACAAATTACTACTAATCTTGAACAAGCAGAACACAAGCAAGAATTTAGAGCACATTTTCCTCTGATTTTTTTTACTCTCTGAAACACTAAACACAGATTGCAAGTCCACCTTTTTTTGCCCTGTTTTTTGCCTGTTTTTCTTTACTTCTCTTTTTTTTGGTTTTTTTGGCTCTTTTTTTTAGCAACTTGGCACTTTAGATCTAACAACAAACTATAACTCAAAAGATAACAGAAAAAAATTGACCTCGAAATTGGACAGAAAATGAGACAATGTTTCGAACAAGAAGATTCTAGTGGTAATAAACGTGACAAGAACTTGAAACTCTAAACACTCAAACGCTAAGACCAGCAACTTCACACGATGATGCAACCAAAAACTCAAAAAGCCGATACCATGTAGAACTAGTAACAGGCTCAAAGAGGCTTGGTTCTTGGGTAAACTAATTCTATTTATTTTTGTTTGGTTTTTTTTGGACTATATGAAAAAAATGATAACTCGAAATCTCTCACCGATCAACTGTCACTCTGATACCACTTGATGAGAACTTGGGTGGCCCGATCTTTCGATGAGAGGATACGTCGATTGATAGAAGGAGAAGACGTTCACGATCCGACTACAACCGTCTAGGGACGTTGCGCCTTAGCAATCGCTACACCAAATCCAAAGGCTATTCGTGATCTTTACGGAGCACGATAAACCAAACCACGAGGGTCTTTGTTCCTGCAAGCAATCGAGAACTAGCAAGAACAAGAAGTACAAGTACACTCACAGTAATTTCGTAGGGGATATAGAAGGGGGACTTCTGGAGCAGCGAAACGGCGATCTAATCGACCACGGCTTCAACCGGCAAAGTAGCAAAGCAAAACTTTATATTCAACCAAAACTGATCTACAACTGAGGTCTCTAGGGGTATTTATAGCCCCTAGGGACGTCCCCAATGTTTGGAAACTTATTACATATGGAAACCACTAATATTTCCTAAACAGATTGACTAGAAAAAGGAAACATAATTAATACAACGATTCTTGTGCCCTAACTGGGATTTTCAGAGGAGTAAAGATATTATTTTCCATGTAGACATTCCCAGCTTTCCAACAAGTATCTGAACATTCCATTTGGTGAAGGGATTCCAAAGTTATGGCGCTTTTAATGTAGTCTGCCTGTCTGTTGACGTGGCAGACTTTCTCAGCACGAATTAGCTTAGTTTTCTTCTGCTTTTCCTTCATTCCTAAGCACAATAATAGCATCACACGAATTTAGTAGTTCTCCATTCAATTGTGAATGTGTATACAATCCGAGAAACGCTTTCACCTGATAATTTACTTGTCGCATGTGGGCTCGAGTGATTGGTTCTTGTATTTCTGTTAGAGTTGGTTCTGATATATTAGACTTGGGTTTAACTATATCAGAGATGTTCTCATCATTTCCTCATTTATATGCTGATGAATCTGAACAATAAATAAGCTTAGTTTTTCTCCTATATATTGTGTCTCTTGTTCTTTGTTTCGAAGCTCTGTATTACATATGGTAGTAGAGTTCCTCGATAGACTGGACTGTCGACCAGTTGATCATCGTGTGCTACATTTCTAGTATAAAAAGGCATACCATTTCCCGTCCTCTAATAATTGTTACTCTTATATAATTGTACTCCGGTCTTCCTTTGCACATGCAAATAAATCTCAAATCTCAAATTGTTATTAGATTAAAAAAATAGAATTTGATTTGTGAAAATGATATAGTAGATTGATTGTGAAAAATATTTTTATATAGTTATGTTTTTAATATTTTTATAACTATATAATTAGAAAATTAGTATTATTAAAAATATATGTATTAGAGACGTACTATATGAATGTTTACGGCGTTACACTATTGAGAACAGAAGTAATACTTCTTCCATATCCTAAAGAATCTTTAGAAGTAATACTTCTTTCGTATAGAACACATGTATTAACAGATGTGAAAAAACCATAACCCTCTAACTCTTAGAGTTGGTAAGTGTGACTTCGAGAATGATTGTGTAGAGTAATGTGTAATAAAGTTTAAGGGTAGTATGATTACTTTAGAGATAAAATTAATCTTTTACAAGTACTAAGTTAGTACAATTGGAACAAATTTTAAACTTAAAAAATCCTATATTTTAGGATGGAGGTAATAATAATTGCGAGTATTTGTAGGTAAGGCATTAAATGTTGAAAATTACTACATACATGACATACTAAAACACATACAGTTAAAGCTCAACATATTAAATTATTAATAAATGAAATTTTAGAATATTATATATACAAATTAAGTAACATTAGTGATTTTATTAGAAAAATACTTTTTCATTGTTATATACTTAGACCCTTTTTGGGAGGTGTTGGCGTAATATAGAAATACGCAATAGGTTTTGAGTGTTAAGAACCTCGAAGGGTTCAAAATGTATTATAGGGGTTCGAACAGTGCCCGAGGCCTCTGAATAGGATAATAGCTTTCGGACAAGAGTTGTATTGAGTAATACTTCAAGTGTTCGATCTCCCCTACCCTGCAAAGAGGAGGGTATTTATAGGCACAGTTACAACAGGGTAATATGAAGTTACCCCCTACGCCTAACCGACTATTACAGTATGAACAGGGAATTTACATTAGGGTAGTTTAGTAACCCTCCACGTGAACAGATCAAGGTACACGTCGTATCGGAGGGGATAGGAAGCCCAGGGTTTTGACGTCACCTCCGAGCGGTATCAAGCTTTGCATCCCTCTTTAACGAAGGGGGCTTCGGCTTGTTGGGCGGCTCTGAACCATCAACCTGCAAAGGGGCTCCAAAATGACTCTTGCCGAGGCACTAGCCTACACCTTCGAAGGGGGTTTCACTTATGCTATTATTAAAGCCTTGTTAGGGTAATAGTATTTTTCCCCAACAATAGCCCCCCGCATGTAGCCCTTCGACCAAAGGGGTAAAATACGTCTTGACGAATAATAACTCCGAACAGCTCCCTTCGCAGCCCTAGACTTTGGAGCTCGATTATAAACTAGCCATACATCGAGCATTAAATGGGCTATAGAGCTTGATGGGACGCCCTCGGACAAGGGATTTGAAACGAACTGTCGTCTAGCTAAAGCGCTCGGCCATATTTTACTATGGCCTCACCAATCATAGACTCTGGAAAGCACCTGTGGGGTGGTATAAAACGGCTCTAGGACATGCGCCGAGCACCTTTTACCGCCTGTATAAGCCCCTTCAACCCCCCGGGGCTCATTACGCTCCCAAGCAAACTTCTGCTTTTGCTTCAGATTTTGCCTCTCGCAGAGCTCTCAGCCCTTAACATTCGAAGCCCTTAGCTTTCGAAGCCCCTCCTTCCCTCCTTCACGAAGTAGCGCACCAGCTCCATGAAAATGCCGAAGAAGTCTTCGGTGTCCAAGAGCCTTCCCACCGTCGGAGGGTCTACCTCCGTGCAGGCTCAAGCGGCGGCCGCAGCGGCACCAACTTCGAAGGCTGCCTTAAAGCACTATGGGCCGCACGACCTTCAGCCTCCAACGGACAAGTTCGAGCAGACCTTGGAGTTGAAAAAGACCAAGTCAATGTCGAAGTCTGCCAATGATGCCTGCATAGGGAAGGTCCTTCAGACAGTCAGCCTCCGCGTCTCGAAGCGCGAGGTGGTCCCCGCACCACGAGATGGCGAGGTAGTGGTCTTCGAAGCCTTCTTCGAGGCAAGGCTTAGAATCCTAGCGATGAGGCTACTGGGCGAGGTGCTACAAATGTACAACCACCAGCTACCCTAGCTATGTCCGAACGTCATGGCCTGCCTCGCCATTTTCGAGTGGGCCATAAGGGCGGAGGGGTGCGAGGACCGCGTAGATGTTTTCGTGGCCCTACATGACGCGAGCTGCCAACCGAAGAGGCGGACTTGCGAGGACGGAGTCGTCAGGGCCGTGGCGTTCGGGAGTGTCAACTTCTAGCTCCGTCAGGAGTTCAATGACTCCTTCCCGGCAAGGGCTTCGAATGATAGATGATACTCGAGGTGGGACCAGAATTGATTTTACATCTCCGTCAGAGCGGACTCCCCCCTTTATAGTTCTGTCGCCAAGCTCAAGTGGTGACGGACACTGCTATCATCCAGTTTTAGGTCCAGCTCCTGCACATGGTGGTCTAGAGGATGAGCATGAGGGACCTCGTGGAGGAGTTCATTAGCCTCCAAATCAGCCCCATGGGGCTTAGATGGCCGAAGGGCCTATTTATAGACTCCGTACCTAGCGAACCGAAAGAGATCCCTTCGGAGATCATCGGTGAGGCTTAGAAACTTTGCCCCTTTTCATCTTGAATACTTCGTTCATGACCTCACCACTTTGCTTTTTGAACTGCAGCCAAGCGAGTCGTACTAACACTGGAGGAGGCAGTCAAGGTGGCAGAGCGTGTCATGGGGGCCCCGACCATTAATGAGAGAAGCAGACGCCTCGCCCTTGTTGGATCATGGGAGAGGTACAACTAAGTATAGATCCAGCTTGGAGCTGGCTAGCCCCCAGAGTTCCCAGAGCTCCTGGACCCCACACCTTCTAAGGGGGGTTCGAAGAGGAAGAGGATGGATGATGATGAAGAGCAGCACGCTTCATCGCAGCAGCGCCAGCGAGGTCCAACAGGCTCTAGGGAGCCATCTGGATCACCGCTTCTTGTCTTGACCGCCGAGGCTTCGAACATGAGGCCACTGCCACCCCCAAGTCCAGCCACCGAAGTCAAGCTCGAAGAGGCCCCTTCGAGTGTGAACCAGGGGTCAGAGCCAGTGGCTCCGTCAGTCCGCCCAGAGATAGACTGGGGGGACCACTTCGTCCCTTAGACTGCTCAGACCTCTCTCCCGTTATAAGGGAGGTCAAAGGTACTTGGCGGCACCGGCCACTTTGTAACCTTCGCCTTTAGCTTGTTCTAACTTAACTTTTCTATAGATCCTACTGCCGATGATGAAGCGGACCATGGCACCGTTCAAGACGAAGCCGTCGAGGTGGTCGATGAGGCAAAGACGTCGAGCAGCAGCAGCAGCGAAGGGGGTAGCAGGGAGTCCCATGAGGACTCCTTAGATGATGACGAAGATGAGGAGGGGGCCAGAGATGATGTTGTCCGCACAGCCCCTTCGAACAAAGGGGTTGAGGTCGTCGACCGGAGCCCGGCCCTAGAGGGGGTGATAAGTAGGGTGCCTCTGCTAAGGCCCTTCATCTCACCAGGGGCACTAGTAGACGACATGGTGTTCTAGTTCCTTCGGGGCAGCGAGGGCCTCGCAAGTAGTGAGTTGGTGGTGGAGATGGGTTGCTACCGCCACGGGGACCTCACGGTGGCTGCCGAAGAAGCCCTGCTTCAGGTAAGCGAAGCCTAGGCATGGTTCGCTAGCCCCTTGCAATTTTTTTCTTTTAACAACATCCTCCTACCATAGACCTTTGCGCTGCTTCATGGAGCCACCCTTGCCATGGACCGCCAAGATGACCTCGTCGTGAGGGACATCAGAAACCTTCATCGGCAAGCTTTGGAGGCCTCCCAGTGATATCAACAGGCCGAAGCAGCCACCGAGGTGCTGAGGGCCGAAGTCTAGTTAGAGCGCGAGGCCAGAGCGGTGGCAGCCTCGGAGGTCGAAGAGCTCTGGCAGGCCAACAAGTCCTTGGATGCCAAAGTCGAAAGGCTTCGTATCGCCAACTGGACCCTAGAGGTCAAGAGGGTCGAAGCCACCCGGGAGGCCGACAAGACCATCGCCACACTTAGTGGCATTGTGGAGCGCTTGGGGACCGAGTGCCGGACCCCAGATTTTGATGCCAGCGACCCCGTCAGGCATCGTCTTAGGTTCCTCTAGGCCGCTGCCCGCATCACGGAGAACACCTTGGTGGGCTTCGCTCAGATGGCGGGACGGGTAGCCAGCTAAGGGGTTCTCTAGCTGCTTCACAAAGCCAGTTGCCAGTACCTTGCAGCGGTGACCTCCGTCACGAAGGTGACCTTCGTTGGCCCCCGACTGACCTCACTGGCTCCGGAGGTTGTCGAGGCCTAATGCCCTCTTCAAGAGCCCTGGAAGACCCAAGCGCGGGAGGCGGCCCTCGAACTTCAGTAGGCCACCCGCCATCAGCGTGTGGGGCAGCACACTCCACCCGCAGGTCCAAACCTCCCTCCTCTGAAGGTGTAGACTTTAGGCCTCCCTGTAATACTTAGCCGTTGCACTTCAATATAATTTTTAACAAGTCATTAATGAAATACGGGGGTGTTTTGAACTTGCTCAGGATCAGGCTATGAGCTTCGATATCGATGTTGAGGTACTTGTAGCCTCGGAGGTACTTCGTCATCAAGGAGTAGTTTACGAAGTAGCTAGGTCCGAAGGCCGCCCACGCTTTAAAATACTATGGGGCCTCACCGGCGAAGTCTTAACCGAAGTCGCTCGAGAATTATTGGCCCCCGTGAAGACGGAGTCTCATCGTAGCTCGTCATCCTCCCTCGACTTAGATGGTTTTGATGAAGTCATCCCCAAAGCCGGAGGAGCTCAATCTCTGAGTGCGCCAGATGCAAGTAACGATGAAGTGCTCAATTTTTTGGCCTTCGATTCGGAGCCACCTGCGACTCAGACTTGGGCCAACATCCAAGAGGAGCGAAGGACCCTTCAAGCGGTGAAGTGGGGGTGTTCACACGGTGGCAAAGGCTCCTCGAGCTGAGGGGGCCCTCGTGCGAAGAAGAGCAAGAAGAAACGAGGGTCCACATTTTCAGCAACGCGTGCTCGCTGGCTGTTAGGTTTTGATAGTGCCTTCTCTTAATATTTGTAAACGAAGTGTTTTTGATGTACTTCACATTTGTAATTTGACTTCGCGTGAATAAAAGTTGGTTTTAACACGCTGTTTTTATTCAAAGCGTAACCTAGTTTTTTATGTGTTTGACTTATGCCGAAGCGCGCACTCCGAACGTACGCAATGTTGTCGGTCCCCCCTTGCTCGTGGTGGGTATGAGCTTTGGCGAACGGCCACCGCGTGCAATGTTAATGCGACATAGATGTGCTTCATGCATGTTAAGTGTAGTGCTCGAAGAATGGGCTTCGAGTCTTAGGTCGTTTCGGACCTTTGAGGATGCTTCAAGTTTTGACTCGGAATCCTTAAATTTTTACCGCTCCGGGACCGGAGGCACTTTGCAGCGGTAATGGTGGAGTGGATCTTACTGATTTTTTAGGGTCCGAAATGGAGCCCAAAGTCAGTACCGTTAGCTGTACTAGGAGAGCGACCCTCGAACATTGAGCTTCAGGGTTCACGCTAGAGTGCGGTGCACTCTTTCGCGTGTTAGACTTAATTTTTCTCGCGCCGAGTTGGGGCTTCGGGTAGCGGAAATAGGTACACACAAAACCTAACCTTCGAAGCCTTACTATCGTCATGGTGCATCCACCGCTACAACAATATGCTTGAGGTTAGGTAGACTATGAACCTTGTCCCTGGGGAGATATGTATTACCTTGGTGATAAAATTGCCCTTGGCGAGCTTTATACGAAGGGGCCTCTGCAATACCTCTTGAGTTACAGAGCTAAGCATAGTATCACCGGAGGTGCTCCGTGTGCCAACTTTGTTTCAATTCCTCTCCTTCGAGGGTGCTCAGTCTGAATGAACCCGGCCGATTAGAGTGAAGTACAATGTAGGGCCCTTCCCATTTGGTGCTCAACTTTCTAGGTGTTAGGATGCTTTAGAGTACTAGATGCCCGGGCTGTAAGACTTTGGGCTTCACCTTGGGGGCATACAATAACTTCGTCTGGTCTTGGTACTTCATCAAGTTTGCTACATCTCGAAGCCTTGTCTCTTCGGAGAGGTTAAGCGAAGTCCCCCGTTCACTGTTATCTTTCGAGAGCAATGTCCGTAGCAAGCCCCCCTTTAGCTCTGTCGAGGTCATTGCTTCATTGCCAAACAGTAGCCTGAATGGAGTGAACCCTATGGCCCGAGCTTGGGTGGTTCAAATGGATCACAAAGTTTTTGGCAATTCCTCAACCTATAGCCCCTTGGTGAGGCCCACGATCTAGCGGTTGAGGCCTGACAAAATATTACCGTTGGCCCTTTTGACTGCTCCGTTGGACTGTAGATGCCTAACTACAACGAAGCACAATTCGATGCCGAGGCCTTCACAAAATTCTTTGAAGGGCTCCGCATCAAATTGAGTGCCATTATCGATCGTGAGCTGCTTGAGTACTCCAAATCTACAAATTATATTTTACTAGAAGAACTTCAGGATGTTCTTCGAAGTTATTGCGGTGAGGGGTTCGGCCTCGACCCACTTCAAGAAGTACTCGACTGCTACTATTGCGAACTTCAAGTTCCCTTTGGCCTGTGGAAATGCTCCGATCAGATCCATGCCCCATCGGGCAAGTGGCCACACCGGAGCGATGACCTGCAGTGGAGTGGGTGGGCGATAACTCCACCTTCCCATCCACTAGCAGCCTTGACATGTGCAAACCAGGGCTTCGACATCGGCCATTATAGTGGGCCAATAGAGGCCCTACCGGAGGGTCTTGCCTGCAAGCGCCCATGGTACGAGATGGCTTCCTTACAGACCTTCATAGATGCCTCGAAGTATGTCCTACCCTTCGTGTCTTGGAATGTAGCGCAGCAATGGCGAGCAAACACTGGACTTCTACAACAGGCCGTCGATGAGGTGGTAGTTGCAGACTCTGTGCTGCAGCCTCGTGAGCTCAGGGCCTTCGGCTAGGATGCCTTCATCTTGGAGCATAGCCGTGATTGGACTTCGCCAGTCTTCGGCTTGCACGTAGAGTACCTTGGCCGATGCTGGCTTCGCTACTGATGGAGTGCACAGCTCTTCGTAGAATGCTCCGGCGGAAAGTTCTTGGCCTCCGGGGGCTGCTTTGGCTAGGGCATCTGCTTGGTGGTTTTCGCCCCTCGGGATGCTTCTGATAGAAATTCCTTTGAACGCGAGCTCCGCCTTACGCATCTCGGACAGATATTGAGCGAGGTCTAGATGTCAAGCCTGGAAGCTCTTATCTACATGGCAAGCAACAATCGGGGAATTAGTTTTTATAAGTACCTTGGCAGCGCCTAGGGCTCGTGCCTTCCGAAGGCCTAACAGGACGCCTTCATACTCGACCATATTATTTATAGCTTTGAAATTTAATCTGACAGAGTATAAGGCCTTCTAGTCAGAGGGTGAAATTATTATAACTCCTGCCCCTGCACTGGAGGCTTGATAGGCTCCGTTGGAATAGATAGTCCAAATACCTTTGCTCAGTGCTTCTGGGGATCAGATGACCGGAGGGGTCCACTCTATGATGAAGTCCGCAATTACTTGGGACTTGATCGTGGTATGGGCGGTAAAATCTATACCGAAGGGAGCTAGCTCGACCGCCACTTCCCTATTCTTCTAGTGGAATCCTTATTTCAGAGCATGTTCCCGAGGGGGTAGGACGTCGACACAAAAACAGTGTGTGCGAGAAAATAATGCCGCTGCTTTCTCAAAGCCATGACGAGGGAGTATGCGATTTTTTCGAGCTCTGTGTACCTCGTTTTTGCTCCGGAGAGGGCCTTAGAAACAAAATATATTGGCCTCTGAACCAACTTCCCTTCGAAGTCTGCCTTGCGAACGAGAACAGCGCTAACGGCGGAGACCGTCGCTTTGAGGTATAACAACAGTGCATCTTCTAGAAGGGGGGTTGTGAAGGTCGCTAGATCAACGAGGTATTCCTTGATGTCGTCGAAGCTTTTCTAGCATTCGAGCATCCATGCAAAGTTGCCTGATCCTTTCAGCCCCTTAAAGATCAGCGGACTTTGTTCAGCAGAGCGCATGAGAAAATGGCTGAGAGCTGCGAGGCGACATGCAAGCTTTTGGACTTATTTCAAATTTTCAGGCGGAGCCATGCGATATAATGCACTAATCTGGGTGGGGCTGGCTTCGATACCTCGACTCAAAACCAGGTACCCTAGCAGCTTACCAGCTGTTGGGTTATAGGGGGGCTACGCTAGTGTTAGTTTCAAAAAATTTATCCCATTCGCCCAGGAACCATGCGTGTAATGGGATCATAGATCATTACCTCTAGTCATGAAACGTGCTAGAGCAGCAGAAGTAGAGATGATGAAGCGTGTTCTCGATCAGCTCCGCTCAATTCTATCCGTTCGTCGGCGATGAAGACGACGTAGTCCGGCGATCTCCACGAGAAGATCAGCACCGCAGTAGCAGCTGCGCCTCTATGGTATCCACATGTACAGGGACGAGATCACCTCAAGTCGGTATGCTAGTACCACACGAGAGGTTAGGAAAGAGATGGCCACAACCGGTGTAGCCAGGAGAGGTGGCGGCTAGGGTTAGGTCGAAGCAACAAGCAACAACAGCCCGTTCGTCCTAGCCCCTCCTCTCCTTATATAGTGCCCTCTCATGGGCCTTTAATTAGTATTAAAGCCCAACATATCTAATCTATTCGTATGGCCCGAAAGTTTTGGTCCAGGCCCGAAACTTTCAAAAATAACCTTCTGTACGAATTTATTTCTGTCTGGAACTTTCGGTCCAACCGGAACTTCTGGACCCAGAACTTTCGGTCCAAATGGAACTTCCGAAAATAACATTCTGTATCGAATTTATTTCGACCCAGAACTTCTAGGTCTCACCCAAAACTTTTGGTTCGTAAAAAAATCACCTTTCAGGCAGGCCCAAAACTTTCGGTCCAACCGGAACTTCTGGAACATCCAGAAACAAAAACTGGGGCTGGCCCGGGACTTTCGGTCTAATCAGAACTTCCGGATGCTCCAGAATCCAGAACTTCCGGCCTCAAGCCAAAACTTCTGGTTCCCCCAGAATTCTCTTGGGCATATTTCCATCAATCTCCCACTTGCACAAGAGTCAATTCTTACAAGCTTTAAATCCCATCCCCTTAAGTGTGTGACTCGATAGGTTCATATGCAAACAGTCGCTACCCAGAAACCTTTTTTGGATCGCTGATCAATAGCGGTACCTAGCAGCACATATTGACCCCCGAAAGCATACGAAGATGAAATCATATTTTCTGAACCTTGATATACTCACACACCAATCCCTTTACCACACGACATCAGTTAAGCTCAAGGCGAGATTTATGCCACCCTTGTTGATAGCTCGACACTTCACTTGATCAAGTTGTGGATTAATCATGATCAACTCTTTGATCATAGCGGCATGACCATGCACTTTTCTAATCCAACTATCTCGATAGGCCTAGAGACGTCTCTCCCGTTATTTAGGAGGGGTAAATTCCATCTTGACCGCTCACATCCCACGACATGTTTCATAACACACCCGAAAGTAGCCTTTATAACAACTCAGTTATGGAATAGCGTTTGGAAGCCCCTAAGTATGCACTACACATTCTAGAATCAATGATGATCTCAGATCTAAGGATTCTGTAGGTACACCATTTGAAATGACAACTGATGGCACATTATGAATAACAACCCCAGTAGTATCTCAAAGTGGGTCTATCCAACACCATGTTCACTAATATGAGTCCACATCACTGATTTGACACCTCTATGTCTATGATCCACGAAACATGATCATCAATCAGATAGATGTGCTAATCTATAAATCATCACTGTCCCACATAACGATATGAGATTAGAGATCATTTAGAATAACATCGTGATAATACAAAGAGTTTCACAAACAAGTCACATACTCGCTGATCAATGTAAAAGACATTTATTCAAGGAACAAGATAACCAATTATCCAAAGTACATTAGCATAGACAAGACTCCTCTCACTTACACTAGACTCTATCACACAAGTATCTAATACCCATAGAGCTCAAGTGCGTCTCATGCTTGGGCTGCGAGAGAGGTTTCATCAACGGATCGACAATGTTTAAATCCGTGTGCACTTTGTATATTTTTACTGTCACCCAGTGACGTTCACCCGAGTTGGATTGGTCTCTGCTCGTAACACTTAGAGCATAAGAAACATCTGGGCTTGTACAAAGCATGGCATACATGATGGACCTGATTGCAGAGGCATCCGGGATCGCACTCATCTTCTCCAGTTCATCAGGTGTTGAAGGACATTGACTCTTGCTGAGCGTAACACTATGTAACATTGGCAGAAACCTTTCTTGAAATTCGGCATATCGAACCATTTCAATACCTTGTCGATGTACATGCTTTGGCTTAATCCAATTAGCCTTCTCGATCTATCTCTATAGATCTTTATGCCCAAAATGTATGCTGTCTCTCCAAGATCTTTCATTGAGAAACTTTTTCGCAACGAAGATTTAATAGCATCAAGCATTGAAATATCATTTCTAATCAACAATATGTCATCCACATATAAGACCAAAAATACAAGTGCACTCCCACTAGCCTTTTTGTAAATACAAGGCTCTTCTTCATTCTTGATGAAACCAAACCCTTTGATCACTTCATCAAAACAAAAATTCTAACTCCGAGAAGCTTGCTTCAGCCCATAAATGGACCTTTATAGCTTGCAAACTTTTTCAGCATTCTTTAGATCATCAAGACCTTTAGGCTGTGTCATATACACATCCTCACTTATATTTCCATTAAGAAAAGCCGTTTTAACATCTATTTGCTATATCTCATAGTCATAATATGCGGCAATTGCTAGGATGATCCGAAAAGACTTTAGCATTGCGACGGGCAAAAATGTTTTATCATAATCAACACCTTGAATTTGCTTGAAACCTTTCGCCACCAATCGTGCCTTATAGTTATGAACATTTCAATCAACGTCTATCTTTTTCTTAAAAATCCATTTACACACGATAGTTTTAGGAGTGAGCTTATCAGACATCAAACAGTTTACATAGGCCTCACAACCCTATATCTTTAGAAAATACAACCCGGGACGCTTCTCAGTTCATATCTCATATGATGTCCTCTCTACAGATTTAGATAGAACTCTGTTTAATGTGAAAGCAGCAGTTTCTAGAGCGAATCTCCAAAAGGATAATGGAAGATCAGATTGACTCATCATTGACCGGATCATGTCCAACAAAGTTCAGTTCCTCCGCTCGGACACCCCATTCCATTGAGGCTT